>JAGFMF010011799.1:2719732-2810852 GCA_019455555.1 Galemys pyrenaicus | reverse complement strand
TGCCCGCTGCTCCCCTCAGCAGTGTACTTCAGTTGATCTGCCTGTTCTGCTCCCCGCTCTCTGTGGTGAATCCTCTCACCCCCCCCACACCTCTGGCTGTACCCCAGTGCTTGTATGCATAAATAAATAAATCTTTCAAAAAAAAAAAAAAGAGCAAAAGGGACTTTGAGGGATTGAAAGACTTATGGTTTATGCTCTCTTTTTGAGTATAGATAAGAATTGAAAGTATTCCCCCAGTCCTTTGAAAAGGGCTCAACTTATCCCAAGCTTGGCGAGCACCTCCATTTACTGCTAAAGGACATAAGGGCCCAGCTTTCAGAGATGTGTTTCAAGGAACAGAGGCTGTGGAGAGCAAAAGCTGACAATGTTCTCTGTAAGGCCTTATAAAACCTTCCTAGAATTTCCTTGGCAGAAGACATTTCTCTAGGTGTCAAACAATGAAAATACCCATCAGAGATACCTATCATAGGCTGACAGCTTTAATCTTAAGTATTTAAAGTGTTCCTTTCAACAAGGTAATGAGATTTTCCTTTACTGAATTTCGCATGATAGATTAATAGATTTTCTACACTGATCTGTCTAAGACTGTACAACAGATAAAGCCAGTCTTTTTAAATATCAAATTTCAGGGCCTCCCTGGTGGCTCAAGGGGTTGATTGGTTGAGTGCCACACTGTGGGGCTTCCACAGCCACTGCAGGACAAGTTCAAACCCTGGCCAGGGAGGGGACCCACAGGGCACAGCAGACCTCTCCTGCCTTGCCTGCTGCTCCCCTCGGCAGTGTATTTCAGTAGATCTGCTTGTTTTGCTCACCACCCAATCTCTGGTGAATCCTCTCAACTCCCTCCATCCCGCACCTCTGGCCTGTACCTCACCCAGCTCTTGTATGCATAAACAAAAAAAAAATCTTTAAAAAATAAAGATCAGATTTCATTACTCATGAAGCATATAGTTTTAAAAACACTTTATCCTCATATTACATGCATTATCAATAGATAACATTTGTAAATCATGTTTTGTAATTTTTGTTAAGAGATAATAATTCTAATAACACAGAATTTAAAATCCTAAAGGAAAATAATGGTGATTTATTCAATAGCCAGATGACTGGACGTGAATAGTTGTATAGTTCTCTAATAAAATATTTATGTATAGAAAAGATTATTTTGTTTTAAAATAGACATGAAATATCAAGTGGACCAAAGGAATTAAATATCAGTTCAACTAAAAACCAACTATTATACTGAGTCTAAAAGGGAAGAACATTTCAAAGACCTTTTGCTGCTTGCTTAAACAGATTTACTATGAATACAGTTCCTAAATGGAAATTATTAACCATTAAATAAAACAAACATACTGTTGTTTTCCTGTTACTTAGATTTTTAATAGAATCCAACAACCTGAGTAGCTCTTTTATCACAAGCAAAAGTTAAGTTAATCATATTAATATTTTGAGTTCAGAAAACTCAGGACCTATTAGTGATTATGTATTTTGTAACCTTAACTTTTAATCATATTAAGATCTCAGGCTAAGCATCCCCTGGAAAAATTGTTCTCTATTTCAGAAACTGTTTTCTGTACTTTAAATTTTAAGTGGAGACTTGATGATTAATGAACAAAAATAAAAAAACTTTAAATTTGAGACAAAAGAATACCACTCTCCACTGTCTATCAGTACACAATAAAAATGCTGAAAGTGATATCTTTATTTTACCAAAAACTGACTATATATATATTTTTTAAAGATTTATTTATTTATGCATACAAGAACTGATATATAGGCCAGAGGTGTGGGGTGTGAGAGGATTCACCAGAGACAGAGTGGGGAGCAGAACAGGTAGAATGACTGAAACACACTGCTGAGGGCAGCAGCGGGCAAGGCAGGAGAGGTCTGCTGAACCATCTGGGTGGCCTCCCTGGCCAGGGATCGAGCTGGTGCTTCAGTTGCTGCGGATGCTTCATAAGACAGTGCTTACCCCCTTGCGCCACCAAGGAAATTCCTGTTTATATATTTTTAAATGCTTATAAGGACATTAATGGCAGAGCCAACTGCACTATCAAGTTGAAGTAATTGAGCAATTCTACCAGGGAATTCTTGTTAAGATCTCAACCTGATGATTAAGAAGAAAAATAAAAATTAAAACATCATATTTTTCCTTAAATTTTTCCTTAAAAGCCATACTAATCTTTTAAAATTCAGGCCTAATGTACAGAAAGACTACTTTTCTTCCACTCCCAACTCTCAACTTGTTCTCGCTTCTTGAATATATGCCATTCAGCATACATCTAGATGGTAACTCCACAAGGTCAGATGGCTGTATACCTCCAAGTTCTGCCCAGAGCATTTCAGCTTTAGAAATATGAAACTGGGTTTATTGATGTCACCTGAGTTTCAAAGACCATTTTTCACCACAGTACCTAAATTCAAAGGATTTCCTCTTGACATGAGGCTTTTGGTTATATGAAAAGAGAAATGAGAATCCCTACTGGGACCAAGAACATCCTTACATTTGTGAAACCAACTGCCACACTCCAGGCTTTTCTTGTTCCCTGACAAGGCTTGTCCCAGCCCTCTCCTGGGATGCTTTTGACAGCAACTGCGAACAACAGAAGCCAGCAGGAATGTGTGCGAACAGGTGCTGGAGCCTCCCAGGGCAGCCTGCATGCAGAGAAAGGGCCTCCACAGAGTGACACTGGGACATCCCACTTTGGAGATGCCCTCTTGCCCTCAGTCTTCGCAGTATTTTGCTTCTTTTCATGCAGCAGATGTTTGGAAAGATTTGTAACAATGCACTAAGGCTTCCAAGTTGTTGCTGGAAAGTTTTCTTGGTCAGCTTTTAAAGGAAATTTGGTGGAATCTCTGACAATATAAAACAAGGATGGAAAAGGTTCTTCTTAGGTTTGGGTTCGGATAAGGGAAATTATAATAGAAGGCTAGGGCCCTTCCATATTACATCATTATTCCAGGTTACTGTATTCTACTTCCTGCCACAACTCAGGAAAGGGGATATTCCTAGGTCAAGGTGATCTCTATCATTCAAGAAAAAACAACAGATCAGAAGCACTTCTGCCACAAATTGTGAATATTCACATTTTACTAACATACTAGACCTTATTTTAGTAGCATCTGATCAACTTCTATTAATTCTTATCCTATTCCACCTATGAAAATCGCTCCATGGGCAAGATATTCTGCACTGTGGGGACAGTTACCTGTGTGAATAAATGACCAGTCCCAGTGATGGTCTGTTTCTCAAACTGTTTTCTCAAAGTGTGGTTCTCCAAGTGACTGGTCTGGGAGCTTGTTAGATACATAAAATCACAGATCTATCCCAGACTTACTGAAACGGAATTCAACAAGATCTCTATTGGTAGATTCAAGTCTAAGAAGCACAATATGGTAACTTCTGGAGCAGCTCAGTATGCAGGACCCAGAAAAAAAGATGTTACCCTAAACCAGTACAATGGTTTACATTGCTACAAGAACAGTGTAATGAATGATCTAAGCCTCAAGCTGATATAGGCAAGAAACAGTGAATCTGTTATTGTTGAGAAGACCAAGGTCAAACAGTGGATGATCAGTGGCAGCTATGTACAAACTCAGAACTCACAATCCCTAGTCTTCCATCCTTTCCACTACTTCAGCTGGTCCCTAGGAATGATAGGCTCTATTGCAAATAGAGGCCTTGGTGAATTTTCCACATTAGTATCATTGGTAAAGTACATTGGGGGCCTCTTATTAATAAAATAAGGTTTATCAAATAAAAAATAGAAAAGAGGCTATGATTTAGTAGTAAGTAGCAAAAACTACAAAAATATTCAAGTTCTAGTCTAATGGTAATCTACTTTCTGAAAACATACCCTAAGATAATACTCCCAAAGAAGAAAATGTTATATATACTAAAATGGTTGTGAGAGTATTATTATCATGGAGAAAAACTGAAAGCAACCAAAACATTATTTGATTATGGTATGACTAATAAAAATATGGCACATTCTTATTTAAAGTGGTAGTCACCATGATTTGGCTGTAATGTGAAAAAAATCTGGTCTAATGTCTAGAAGAAAAGCAGGTTATAAAATTGTGATTCATTATAACTCCTGTTATGTAGAGATAAGTACACTTCTAGAAGTAACACTTGTGAAACCTATCATATTCTATCAAGATAGGATATCAGTGATTATTTTTCAAACTTTCAGTATTTATTAAATTTTCATTGTTTCTTTAAATGAAAATAAGCATTATGAAACGTAAAAATATATAGTTTAATCATATAGTTAATAGAGTTACTGTAAATTTTCTTTATCTAATTCTGAATTCCATGAATAATAATTACAAAAATGAATGATTACTAAGTAGTCTGTGCTAAAGGTCTCATCGGCATTGATCATAAACTCCTCTGAGATCAGACACCAGTAATCATTCTTGTTCTGCAGTTGAAGAAATCAGAATACAGCACTCAGCCCCTTTGGCCCTCAGCTTCTTCTTTTGTGAAATAGAGGCAAAAATAATATCTACCTTTCAAATTTCTTACGAGGATTAAATAAAACACTGGCATGCTAGCCTGTAAGATTCTATATAAATGTTACAAAGAGAACAAGAAACTAACCTGGGGAAACCACTTCCCTGTCATGATGGGGACAGAAACAGCTCCCTGACTGTGGTGGCCTTGATAGTTTTTTTGCCTTGCAGAAGGGCACAGACCCAGGTGGCATCCTCAGTGACACTGAAGCATTATTATTTTCAGTGCACACATACTAAGCAAGAGAAACTATCCCTAGGTGGGATAGTTTTGCTAGTAACACCTAGCCTAGGAATAGGAGACATGGTTTTTGTGCCTGATTAGGTCATTTCTTGGGCCTCAAATACCCCATCTGTACAATGGGAACAATAGTTTCCCCCACACACATACTCCATGGTGGAGAGGATGCTCATGTTAATTGTTATATCTGCCGTCATTTCTCATCCACTGCATTTATTGAGCATCTGCTGATGCTTTTGAGAATCAGCATATTGCTCGCCCAGTATGCTGGTCAGATCCTCTGAGACAAGGGTTCATTCTTGCCTGGCCAATCATTCCCCATATCGCTGCAAAGTGATTGCCTCAAAACAAAATCTAATTATGTCATGTCTATGTAGCTTCAAATAATCCATTTGCTTCTGGTTGTTTTTAGGATAAATCTCTATCACCTTTAGCATAACTCTCATAGCTCTGTGCAGTCAGGCCTTCCCTGACATGACTCCCTTCTCATTCCAAGCTGCTCTCACATTAGCTTTCTTTCAGGTCCTCACAGTGACTTGTCCACCTGCCTCAGTAGTTTGCACATGTTCCCTCTGCCTCATTATCCCTCTCCCAGCAGCCTCAGCTTAGTTACAACTTCCTTAGGGAGTCTCACAGGACAAATACCTACCTCCATGAGATCTACTCATAGGTACATGTCTCTCTCGTCAAGCTATTTACAACATTTATAACCTTATAATATTGGAGCAATTCTATAATCAGTGTTTCTGTATGTATCATTACCCTACTCGCTAAAATGTACCCTTTATTGAATGCAGCGTTGTTGTTTTTTTCAGTCTCTCTAATTCTAACATAAAGTAGGGTCTTTGATAAATTTTTGTTAAATAACTGAGTGAATATTACCCCTCCCAATTCCCAGCTTACTACAAAGCTGTATAGCTAGCAAATGCTTAATAAATGTAGTAGATGAGAACTGATGGCAGATATAACAATTAACATGAGAATTATTCTCACCCATGGGGAAAAAAAAACTATTATGCCAGATAAAGTGAGAACATCAATGCAAAAAAATACTTTGTAAACTCTAAATTAGAGTATAAACATACACACCTGCCTCTACCCTATTTGGAAATATTTTGCAAATATATACATAAATACCAAACATGTGGCCTAATTGTTACTTATAAACTATATAACATTTTTTTCTTTTTTTATATATATTTGACATCAATTGTGGTCCCCATGGATTTCCCACCACCATTTCCCTTGTGCTCTTTCTACCCTCATCCCAGGCCCTCCCCACCACACAAAAAGTGTTTCTGATTTGTCCTTGTCCTTTTGTTTTTGTTGTGTTTTTTTTTTTTATTGTTATTATTCTTTTCCTTGGTCCCTTATTTGGTTCCCTTATATGCCTCCTAGAAGTGAAACAACCTGGTATTTTTCTTTTGCCTTCTGACTTATTTTGCTGAGCATAATCCCTTCTAGCTCCATCCATGTTTCTACAAATGACTCTAGTTTATCCTTTTTGATTGCTGAATGGTGTTCCATCATATAGATGTACCACATCTTCTTGATCCAATCATCTATTTTGGGGCATTTAGGTTGTTTCCAGGTCTTATCTATTGTTATTAGTACTGCAATAAACATGGGGGTGCAGGTATTCTTTTGAATCAGTGTTTTTGTGTCCTTTGGGTATATCCCTAGGAGTGGGATTGCTGAATCATATGGGAGTTCCAGTTTTAGTATTTTGAGGACCCTCCACACTGCTTTCCATAGTTGTTCGACCAGTTTGGTTTCCCACCAGCAGTATAGTAGCGTTCCTTTTTCTCCACATCCTCACCAACATTTGTTGTTGCTAATTTTTTTGATATGTGCCATTCTATAGAACAAATTATTAAGTTAAATTCTCTAGAAGAATGTAAACACAGTCAGTTTCCATGAGAACATGATCCCTTTTTGTTTATAACCAAGGTTTGGATAAAACATAAAACAGACATGCCTGGATCTCATTTTCTGCATCTCTAAGTGAAGGGTTTCAGAAAATGAGCGTAATATTGCCCTATGTCTGATATTCTAAAATCCCGACAAATAACAGTCAAACCAGAAGAATCAAGAAAGTCTACACATGCAGTGCAAAACTAGGCTACTCTATTAACTGAATCTGCCCTCTTTTGGTGAAACCCTGATGAAGCCTGAACCTGCCCCCCTGAGCTCACACACCTCCATCTGGAGACCCCCCACCCCCATCTCCTCCTGCTTTTCTTTGCTTTCAGAGTAACTGTCAGCAAGATTAATTTAAGTCCACGTGCTCCCTTTCCCTTGGGGCATTTGCCTTTGAATCTTCTCTCTCAATGTGGTGAAAGTTGTTTCCTGCCCCCTGAAGAAAGGATTTCAAGCATTAACACATTGGTGGAAGAGGTGTTACCCAGCCAGGACTCTGTCCGCCAGCAAAGGCAACTTCCTCCCTCAACCCATAAATGAGATCAGCCCCTCTTCCAGCCAAAGGGCAAAGTCCCAACTCAACTGTAATCCACTCAGACTTCCTTCAAATGCATTTCATGCTTATGTTCACAAAAATACACTCTGACTGAGGTATTTTGCAAAACTGATGCACCAAAATCTAATCTTGTAATTTAAGAAATTATTTGTTATCATCTGACTTTGACATTCAAAATAAATCATTCCTTGGTCAACAAAATCACCTTCTGGGTATGTAATTTATTAAACACATTTTACGTAAATCATTTCTATGTAAGGGCTCTCATACCTGCAAAATTTATCTATATTAAACATTCAGCAAAATGTTAAAAATACACATTTCTGTAAATAATTATCACTAATTCAAATACTTCCTCCATGTCTTCTTGACAATCTAATTATCCATTAAACAACGAGTTACAATATATCTAGCATATATAGTATCATTCTCATGACATACAGTCTCTAAACAATTTTTCAGCACTTGGGAAAATTGAAAGAAAGAGTAAATAAAGCAAAGACTATGGGAAAAAGCACAAAATTTAGCCAAAAGTTTAAAAACTTAGAGTAATGCTCTTAAAAATTATCTCATTTTGTTCAATTTTTAAATTTTAAACTTCTTTCATAATTCTGTGTTTATAGAAGCTTTCCCTAAATTTCTGAGAAAACTACGTGTGCTAGAGATGGTATTCTAAATATAAAGATTTTAAGTAGATACCTAAAGTTATCCAATAAGTACACAAAATCTTAAAATGTAATGCGAAATAAATTTCTACTTCAAAAATGTGTAGCATTTAAACAAGATTTAAACAAGATAGAACTTAAAGATGTCGTTTCTAACTCCTTTTTAGTATTGATATAATTGATTTAATTACGATTAGGCTTATTAATTTTTTTAGCACTGAAAATGCTAGAGATAGGAAACGAGAGAATCTGTGCGTTCTGAATGAGAATTCTTTTTAGAAAGCAAGAACTTTAATTCATTAAGTTTCTGCTTTTGGAAAATAAATTTATTGTCTCTATATATGTTTAAACTATATTAAGAAACAAAAGAATCTCAGAGTTGAGAACTTTTCAAAGCATTTATCATTTTAACTACAGTTAGCAAAAACATACCTAACTCAGGAAAGATGGGCAATTACCTTATTTTGTAACACCAGTTGTTTGAAATGTATTTCTGGAATTCCTCAACCTACACATTTTTCTGTTGATAACTTTAGGAAAGGATGTAGAATACCTAATTCAGTTCACTCAAATTTGGCAGATTGCAGATGAATTTCTTACCCCAACATTAGTGTTACAATGCATACGAGTTAACTGTAGTTCAGCCCTCTCTTTAGCATCTTATGGTAAAGACCTGGATGAGAAGGAGGGGGAAATAAAGCTTTGACAGATGGTACTCAGCGTTTGACTCCTGCTGAGCCCAGCAGGACCTGTGGTTTCCAAGGTTAGGGCTGTCAAAATGGCTCTGTCTATCAAGTGAATAACAAAGTGTAGACTGCCTGTCTGTTTCCTATACAAAACTTAGGTTTCATGTGCCAGTATTGTTGGTCTTTCTGCTGATTTAATAACTTCCAAGGAGAACTGAGGGTTGTGATGCGGCCTTACTGTTTAAGAAACTGCTTGGAAAGGGAATTCTCAAGGGCTGAAAGAGGTAGGCCGAGATCTTTCACTTTAGTTTCTCTCTAAGGTTTTGCAACTTGAAAAGGATTCAAAAGGCACCAAAAGGTTCAATTTTTGGCTCAAAGCTAAATGTGAACCTTTCACAATGAACTTAATGATGTCTCTCCCTCACACAAGGGTGAAATGTCTGTACTAAGACTCTTTAGGGGTGGTGGGAACTTACTCAGCTTGAAATATTGAAAGTGAAAAGGAAAATGTTTCTATTATGAAATACATTGATGTGTTTAGATGTGACCTTTCATAGCTCTTAAAATTAAAACCAACCTCCCTTCCTTTTTTTTCCACATCTGTCTAGAGCCTTCAGATGGTCAGAGAAAGTACCTGATGCTGAAAGATAGAGAAGTGAATTATGTCATCAAAATTAACCTTTTGTATTGTGCTGTTATAGCTGTTTTTCTTGGTAAGTGATGTTTTCCTCCATACTTATTTTGTGATTTCAAATTTGTGCTTTACCTCTTGGGATTCTTTTTTAAAAGGCCTATAGGTAAGTTCATTAACCCAGGCATTTTATTAAGATGATGCTGAAATCAGAATTGTGGTAGCTAATAATTGTATTTCAGTTTTGATTTATATAACATTTAAAGCAAAACACTTGATTATTATTTTTAAAAGACTAAGTAAAATTAAAATGTGGTATTTTCAAAGTGACAGAATTACACACACTCCTAAGCATTTTCCTGGCTATTTTTGACAAACAGATAGAAGAAGTGTATATCTTGTCTCTTTTTTTTTTGACAATAGTTTGAGCAGACACATCTACATGTGTGGGGATTGTTCCCTACCAGTGTGTCTGAAACACAGGTGAAGAATTTTCCTCTGCAAATATTTGTTTATATAAGTTCCATGAGCATATGGAAATGTTCTTTGGGAGGATAATTATTTATTATTACTCCAGTATATTTAGTTGTTTTCAACATTAAACATTTTTTGATTTATCTTTTTTAAAACATTTATAAAAAAACTCTAACCTAGCATTCTCTTCTCTGAGATACAGGCCTTCACTATACATTTACTGCAGATAGTCAGTAACTACTATTGAATTAAAATAAAAATATTTAAATATTGAATTAAAGGAAAGTCTTGAATTAAAAGGGATACAATTTTTACATTAGATTATCAGAAATTATCAAGTGCCAATTTTTCATAAACCCTTTCCACATATGTTCACTTTTTATCTTTAATGTGTTTTAATCATCTTTGTAGAGAATAATCATAACTAAACAATAATCTGAAAAAAATGCTAAACCAGATAAACTTATTTTTTTCTCTTTATTTCATTCAATAAAGTAGTTTCTAAGCTTCTTTCTAAAAGTCTATAGAATTAAGCCAAAGAATGTTTTGTTAATGGTAAACTTGCAAAATCAAATTTGCTTTTTATTGATTTTGCATTTTTTGAAGAACTTCTGTGGGATTTCTTTATGTGTCTGTAAGGAAAGTACACTGAGTTAACTTCATCTGAGGCTATAAACTATGAGACCCTGGAAATCAAGTGTACCTTTGGCAGAAAGTCAACAGTCCTAGAGAAAGGAACAGAACTAGAATGAATATGCTGTTTGAGAACAACTATCACAAACTTAACCATCTACCAAAATTATTTTGTTTCTAACTCACAGCACTGGCCTGGATCTCTGTGACTAAGAAGTAAAAATGTCTAAGTTTACTTAATATAGCTAATGTGCTCTAATTGCACTAGACCCATCAGTAACTTTTTTTTCACTTTTAAAAAAGTTTTAGTTTTGGTAAAATTCACAATTTACCACCTTAACCATTTTAAGTGTACACTTCAGTAATATTAGGTACATTCACATAGTTGTGCAACTGATCTCCCAAAGTCTTTCATCTTGCAAAACTGAAATTCTATACTCATTGAACAAACTCCCTGTTCTCCCCTCCCTCAAGCTCTTGCCAACCACTATTCTACTTTGTCTCTATGTATTTGACAACTCTAGCTACCTCATATAAGTGGAATCATATGGTATTTGCCTTTTCATGACTGGCTTATTTCACTTAACATAATGTCAAGTTTCATCTGTATTGTATCATGTGTCAGAATGTCCTTCCCTTTAAGGATGAATAGTTTTCCATTACATATATATATCACATTTTATTTATCCATCATCCATGGGTGGATTCATGAGTTGCTTCCGCATTTTGGCTATTGTATCTAAATGCTGTTATGAACATGGAGTACAACTTTCAATTGTTTTAGAATGTAATTATTACATGCTACAAGGCAAAGAAGACTGTTGACACATACATGGGGAAAGAATGACAGAAAATTACAATAACAAAATAATAGCCAGTGTTATCAAGTAATTACCAGGTTTCAGGCACTATGCAATGTGCATCCTTGTTAACTTTATGTGAAATAGACTACTACATTTTACAAAAGGAAAAACTGAATCACAGGGAAGTTGGTTAACTAGTCCAGTGACACTCATACAGTAAGTCATTGGGATTCAAATCTGGGAAATAGGTGATCAGATTTTGTATATTTAGAGGAGGAATGAAATCATAGAATCCATATTTCCAGAATCATAACCAAGTAGTGAAGAACTCCTTGACCATTGCAAACGATGTAGCCTTGTAGCCTGGATGAAAGAGTACACAAATAGGAGCCGGGGTGGGGGAAAAAACCAAACCACATTTCTGTTACCACCAAACAAGATAACTTCGCTCTCTGGGCTCAGTGCTTAGTCTATCAAAGGAGAGGTTGAATTGGGTTTGCTATAGTCTGTGTTTTCAACAATCCCACATTTTAAATAAGATTTACGATTAGATAGAAATGAGATTTACTATTAGATAACAATAAATCTCCACCAACTTAAAGATAAGGAATTAATTCTTAAATTTTCAAGGGTATGCTTAGGTCTCCAAATTTTGATAGTGAATAATTTCCTGATTCTCATTTCACTGTATTCATGTCGCTCTTTAAACTCTTCTAATGAAACCACAATGACATGGTACCAACGGGTACCATGTAAAAACATGATTCCAGTGTAAGGTAAAATGTCATTTCTCTCTCAGAACTTACATGTGCCTACCCCAGTGAAAGCAAAATGAAGAATTCTGAACAGTGTTCACTTAATATATAGTCACATAATTATGTTCATACAACTCTTAACACCTTACCACTGAGGGGAATGAGAGGTGAATCTGAATCAGTCACATTTACCTCTTCACAGAACTTTATCACTTCACTGTGTTCTCTAGAAACATAGACTATACATAAATACCTTATTATCATAAATAGTTTAACTTGTTCATTTGGTTTTAGGATATCAAATTTAACTTAAAGATCTTTCTGTGTTCATTTTTAGAGCATACTTTAACTTTCATTGCAGTGATTGAACTGAATCTAAGAAAACAAAGGAATGACATTTTCAAAATAAGTGTTTTAAAGTCTTTACAAAATTCTGTGGTCTGTAAAAGAGCATTTGAATGCCACTTGTCTAATTTCTAAGGAAG
Organism: Galemys pyrenaicus; assembly: GCA_019455555.1. Lineage (NCBI taxonomy): Eukaryota > Metazoa > Chordata > Mammalia > Eulipotyphla > Talpidae > Galemys > Galemys pyrenaicus. Next base: position 2,798,482 of record JAGFMF010011799.1, on the reverse strand, counting down.
GGCATGCTTGGGAACACATGAAAATTACCAGAAAAGGTCTTGTAAATCAAGTCTAAAAAAAGGCTTAGGTTGCAGCACTGTTTAAATTCTGTGTGAATCAAGTGGCAAATGCTTATTTAACCAATGCTCAAGTATTTGAAAGTGAGTGAAGACAAGTGATTTAACATGTCTGCATTTTTTCCAGTGATGTCTGAGGACAAAATATTAACTTAAAAAATGTTTTCATTTACTTTTAGTCAGCAATTACAACAAAGTTGATGATTTTATTTTAAACCAAATTATTAAATGGAAGCATCCTCCATATTCTAAGTCATGAATGTATTACTCTACAGAGAATAAATATATTCATTTTTCTCAGCCAAGCTAGAGAATTCTACAATTCATACCACATCTTCCATTTTTGGTTTCAGAAGGTGTGAATTCTGCAAACTAGACAGAAGAGGGAGCTATTCATCTGGAAATTAGCTGGCCTTCAAAAAATATGCCAAGTAAATACAAAAGGAAAATCTAATATAATCAAGATTTATCTTATTTTGGCCTTGTATTTTATAGCAACCCTATAAATTTTCTGATACATTAAAAACTAGAAAGAAACCTACCAGCAAAGGCTAAATGCAAGCTTTAAGCAAAATTAAGAAGCAAACTAGTCAAACTATTAAAAGGCCAATTAAAAATATATTCAAATGTTATGGCTTGATCTCATATTTTATAGCCAAAATAAAACCAGAATACAGCCCACAAAAAGCCAAAATATATTCTGCTGCCATACATATCACTAATATTAGTTTCTATAGATCCCGATCATAAAAGGAAGTCTGACTTTAAAATTGATAACATCTGGAAATAATGGCAAAATAGAAAAACTTTGGACTGCATCTGTCTTGAAAATGCTATGTAATAAGATTTACTTAATATATTTGAAAGGAAAAAAATGTTTTGTTCCCCAATTTGTTGCAACATCTGAAAGTTCACGAGGTTATGACCCCTCTTTAAGAAAGCATCTTCCACCACCTGCAAATACCCCAGGAAAAGCAGTTGGAAACAATAAAACACGTGCTAGTTAAATGTTACCAAGGAAACGGTTCTGGTTCACCAATCCCAGTGCCTCTGCTTTCCCAGTGGCTTTGTCTGCAGGAGACTTGCGCCAGCTGTTAGTGAATAACCATTGTTATAGATCATCAGGAAATCACAGTCAGCAGGCAAGCCAGCCCCACTGGAAATTTATTTCCTATATTTGTTTATCACCAGGGCAATTCTCCACCTTCAAACAACCCCTTAGGCTGGGTTAACTAAATAACACCCTACTCCAAAGTGTTAAAGGAGGCAAGTTGCAAAATGGTCTTTGGGGCATCAGATTTCTAATTTTGATTCCAATTGCAACACCCTCCTGAGCCCTTCACTTTCCTATAGCAATTATAGGGCAAATATCTGAAGGCATTGCTTCTTTGGGTGCTGTCCCTCCTTGCCTTGATTGGCCACTCAGATCCATGCACATACACCCACTCTAAAAACTTTTAATGATTATTGACTTACCACTGCTGGAAAACCAGTATGATAGGCAGATGAGAGAATCTGCAGAGGCAGTTAAGGGTACCTTCAGGGGAGAATCTGAGAGAATCAAACTCTGGGTCCCTACCTTATCAACAAACACACTTCAACCACAATAGCTACACCTTTACCAATTTTATGTTTTATGTATTTTTATAAACTAATGTTTTTCCTGAATCAACATGGTATTGCTTTTTAAAAGCTAAAACTGAGTTCTCAACACAACCAATCATCAGACTCATCTTGAAATTCAAGAGACTTCTAAACTTAGTTTGTCACTAAGTATGTAAGAACTGGAAAGTCACTACTCCAGCCTACAAATAAAAGCTAAATAAACTGAAAAATCAACAACTCGTTTTAGAGTCAGCAGAGAAGTGAATTTCCGGGGTAAATCACTGTCCTTAAAACTGGAGAGACAGGTAAATACAGAGAATCACACCTTACTAAAGAAGACATCCTTGAACAGAAACTCCATGGGAACCAATGCCAGGGTAGGAAAACCTAAATTACAATTGATGAATTGCTGGAACATCAGCATGAAAAGTCTTAAGAGTTAAAAAATAGCTCCAAGAATATATGGAAGAGAAATATCTTTATGCTTCCAGCAGAGTAAAAGACCCATTTTGAAATATGCCAGAGCATTCATTCTTAACAAAGTCTGCCATTTGGTGAAAGCATTTTACTAGTAACTGACATAGTTTTTTTTTTTTCAGAACCCAGTGACCCAGGAAAAGTGAGATACCCAACTCTAGATTCTCTAGTCACTGTGCCCACCTACAGGGAAATGGGGAAACTGAGAAGCAATGGTGAAATTCACCATCCAAGGACTCAGGCTTATCAAAAGGCTGAGACCAAACCACAGGATTACAGAATATTTCCTCTCCCCTCTGCCTTACCATAACACTACAGAGGCCTATTTACTACAGTTATTTTTGCCCAGTACATCATGTTCACCTTTCAACAAGACATAATAAAGTCAAGAAAATGTAGTTTGAGATTCAGAGTCAGATATGCCAGAACTGTTAGAATTACCACACAAGAATTGAAAGGGGAAAAAAAAAAAACTCTGCAAAGGACTTACTGGAAAAAGTAGAAAATATGCAGGAGCAGATGGTTAATATAACCAAGTAGATGATATTTTGAGGATTAAGAAGAAATGTTAGAGATCAAAAGAAAACAATTATGCCTTAATAGGTTCAGAAGTAGACTGGACATAGCAGAAGAATGAATCTCTGAGCTTAAGGACAATAGCAACTTTGATAATAGAAAAGACTGGAAAAAAAAAAGCCAAGAACTGTGAGATATAGTTAACTGTGAGATAACTACAAAATGTATAACATATGTGTAATATCAGTTGTAGAAGAAAAGCAGGGAAGCAAAATTTCAGCCAATAATAACTGAGAATTTCCCACAAATTAATATCAGACACTAAATCACAGTTCCAGGAAGCACAGAGAATACCAAAGAGGATTAAAGGAGAAAAAAAAAAACACATGTATGCATATTGTAGCAAAGTTCAGAAAAATCAATGATTAAAAAAACTCAAAAAACTCAGTAGGAAAAAAACACCTTATCTACATAAGGGGTAAGGATTATAATTACATTAGGTTTCTCCTTAGAAATCGTGTAAGCAAGAATAGAGGAAAGTGAAATATTTAAAGCATTGAAAGAAAAAAATACCCACCAACCTGGCATTCTTTACCCTTTGAAATTAACCTTCAGAAATGTAAAAGAATGAGAAATTCTTAGACAAACAATAATCAGGAAAACTATTAGCAGTAACTTGTTTTGCAAAAAAATACTAAAAGTTCTCCAGAAAGAAAAAAAATAATGCCAGAATAGACTCTAAATAAAGAGAAGCATCAGAAAATGGAGACATATAGGCAAATAAAACTTTTATTTTTCTCATTCGTAATCTAACAGATGTTACTCAAAATAATAATAGCAGAAATGTATTAAATTGTGTACCTTTTGTTGTTTTATTATTGCAATTTTCAAGAACTTTATAATGCATATCAATATATCACACATAAGCATACATGTGCATCTATAATGCATTCAATAAATATATGCCTATGTGTAAGTGAAATGAATTAAAATAATGTTACAAGGGGTAGTATGGAAGAATTCAGAATACTTTGTTAATCTACCTGCAAAATGGTATAGTGTTATTTGAAAGTATCAAGGATAAGAAAAAAAAGACACAATAACAAAAATTGAAGAGGGTACATCATTACAGATACCATGAAAATGGAAAGGATAATAAAGGAATTTTATGAACAGACTTACAAATTTAATAATCTAGATAAAATGAACTAATTCTTAAAAAATACAATATTCCAGGGGCCTCCCTGGTAGCGCAAGGGGTTAAGCACCACACTATGAAGCAGCCACAGCCATTCAACACCAGTTCGAACCCTCACCAGGGAGGTGACCCACATGGCACAGCAGACCTCTCCTGCCTCGCCCACTGCTCTCCTCAGCAGTGTATTTCAATCCATCTGCCTGTTCTGCTCCCCACTCTGCCTCTGGTGAATCCTCTCACTGCACCCCCACACTCCTCTGGCCTGTACCCCAGCTCTTGTATGCATAAATACATGTTAAAAAATAGATACAATAGTACAAAACTCACACAAGATGACATTTATAATCTTAATGGACTATACCTAATTAAAAAACTGAATCAGTAATTAATAACTTTCAAACAGAAAGCATGAGGCCAACATCTCCCTAATACCAAAACCAGACACAGACTTACAAGGAAATAAAGCAGTATCTCTTATGAATACACATGTAAAAATCCTCATCAAAATATTAATAAATCAAATGATAATGCATAAAAAGAATTATGTATCATGACTAAGTGGGATTTATCCCTGGAATGCATAGCTAATGGATTTGTAAAATCCATTAGTAGTCTATCACATCAACAGACTAAAGAAAATATCATATAATCATTATCAATTGAAGCAGAAAAGCATTTGACAAAATCTGTACCAATTTATGATAAAATATCTCAACCCACTACTAAAAAGAACTTCCTCATCTCTACTAAAAAATCTACAAAATATCTAGGGCTGATATATAACACTTAAAGGTAAGCAACTTGAAAATTTCTTGCTAAGACCATAAATAAGGAAAGGAGGTATCCTTTTAGCACTCTCAAACATTGCACTAGAAGTTCTAACTAGTGAAATAAGACAAGAGGAAATAAAATTATAAAGTTGAGATGAAAGAAATAAAACTGTCTTTATTTAAACCTATCTATCTATAAACTGAAAGAACTGGAACTGGTAAATAATTAAAGTAAATTTGAAGGCTACACACCCCAAAATGTGAAATATTTAGGCATAAATTTAACCAAAGATGTATAAAAACTATGAGGAAAATGATAAAATTCTAAAAATAATTTTCAAAGAGAATTAAATAAATGGAATAAATGGGAAAGGTCTTGGGTAGAAATACCCAATATTTTCAAAGTGTCAATTTTTTCAACATTACCTATAGATTTAATATAACCATTTAATATAACCACAATCAAAATCCCAGAAAGTTATTTTATGGATATTAACAAATAGAGTCTAAAGTTTATATGGAGAACAAAAGACCCAGAATAGTTAATTTAATATTGAAGGAGAACAAAGTCAGAGAGCCAACACTACCCAACTTCAAGATTTAGCATAAAAATATAATAATCAAGACAGTATGGTACTGGTGAAAAAAATAGAAAAATATAACAGAGAGTGCATAAACAGACTTATATAAACACAATCAACTCATCTTTGACAAAGGAAGAGAGAATACAATGGAGCAAAAATAGTCTTTTCCATAAATGATGATGGAACAACTGGACATGCATATGCAAAAAAATTAAACTAGATACAGACCTTATACACTTCACAAAAATTAACTCAACATGGGTCATAGACCTATTGAAATTCTTAACTATAAAATTTGTAGAAGGAAACAGGAGAAAACTTGACCTTGGACATGGTGATATACCTTTTATACAGGACACCGAAGGCACAATCCATTAAAGAAGCTCTACAGATCACAAGTAAACACATGAAAAAATGTTCAACATCATGTGTCATTAGGAACAGGTTAAAATGACTAAAGACCACTGTATATCTATTAAAATGGTCAGAATCCAAAACATTTGGCAATCATATCCTGATAAGAAGACTATTTCATGGTTTCTTCTTAAAAAACTAAATAATATGACCAGAATTATATTCCTTATTTACCCAAATCAATGGAAAATTTTCTTTACCTGAAACCGACACAGGATGTTTATAACTTTATTTTTAAAAAATATTTTATTTATTTATGCATACACGAGTCGGGGTATAGGCCACAGGTTCGGGGGTGGGGGTGGTGAGGAGATTCACCAGAGACAGAGCAGGGAACAGAATAGGAAGATGGACTGAAATACACTGCTGAGGGAAGCAATGGGCCAGGCAGGAAAGATCTGCTGCACTATGTGGGTCCCCTCCATGGCTGGGTGATCGAACTCATGCTGCAGTGGCTACAGAATTCCCACAGTGTGGCACTCAACCCCTTGCACCAACAGAGTGTCCCAATAACTTTATTCTAAATGCCAAAACTAGAGGTAACCATAACGACCTTCAGTGAGTAAATAGACTGTGGTACATCCAGCGCAGTATAATTCAACACCAAAATAGAAAGAAACTACCAAACCATAAAAAGACACGTAAGAAATGTAAAAGTATACAAGTAAAAGAAGTCAAGGTGAAGTGACTACACACCACGTGATTTCAACCTTATGACTGTGGAAAAGACAAAACTATAAAGACAGTAAAATAAGACCAGGAGTGGGGGAGAAAGAGGGATAAATAGGTGGAGCACCAAAAAATTTTAGGGTAAACTATTTTGTGTAAACTACAATGGTGGCTACATATCAATATACATTTGTCAGAACTCACAGAACACCAAGAATGAACCTAATTTAAACTGTAGACTTTGAGGGCCTTCTTCATGTCCTAGGGGTTAAGTCTCAGCACTGTCATCACTACAGCCTGAGCTTGATCCCCGACCAGGCAGCAGACCCACATGGCGCAGCAGACCGCTCCTGTTTTGCCTCCTGTTTCCCTCAGCAGTCTATTTCAGTAGACCCACCTCCTCTATTCCCCACTTTGTCTCTGGTAAATCCTATCACCCTCCCCCCAAATCTGCACCTCTGGTCTGCACTTCAGTTATTCTATAAAAAAATAAATAAAATCTTTAAAAAGAAACTATGAGTTTTGAGTAATAATGATTTATCAGTGTAGTTTCATTGATTATAACAAATATAATAAATATATCATTCTAGTACACGATGTCCATGGTGGAGAAGGATGTGGACATCTGGAAATAGGGAGTATATGGAAATCAATTTCGCTGTGAATCTAAAAATTCTCTAAATAATAAAGTTTATTAATTAAAAAAATCAGAGACTTTTCAAAGGTTCAGGAGGTCCAGATTGAGACTTGGGAATCTGATTGCTCCATAAGTTTCAAGATGATTCTGGATGTATAGTCAGGATTGAGAACCACTGGGTAGATCTGAACTCCTTGATCTTTCAGAATATAATTGTACTATTCATTTTTTTTAAACTTTTAATCTCTGCTAGGCATAGTCTTATAAATTCATCTGTACTAATATTTTTTCAATTAATGTGTATACATCTAATACCTGTTTTTATAAAAGGATCTCTTTCTTTGTACGTGCTTAAACAACAGGATCCCTGTATTATAGGGATTGACAGGATCCCTGTATTATGGGTGTCTCTAAAGAGGCTAGATAGAGAGCCAAAGTGATGATGTTTCAAATCTTTGTTCCATCTATGCCTTCCCATTGAGCAAAGGGAAAAAAAACAAGATATCAGCAGTCAGGGATATGGGAACTTTGACTCCATTATTCACATTACTTCCAAAAAGCAAGTAATACTATTAAGCAGGCACATAAAAGTATATATAAAACAAAGGGATGTGGTTAGAAAAGAAAGCAAATGCAAAATGGTATAGGAAGCATTATCTTTTTTTTCATAACCAAAGTATCCCAGTACCACCCTTTGGAGCTTACATGAACAAAATGAGGATCATGGAGTTCTTATCGCTAACCCCTACTTAACCCAGAGTGATGTAGCTCTCTATTTAAAAATGCAGTTTAAAAAAAAAAAAAAAAAAAGGTTGGAAATTGTCTCCTTTGAAACCCAGATGTTTTCTATCTTTCTTAGCTCTGATTATTTCAACACATTATTTAGCTCCACTCACATCAGATCAGGACTGCCTGTTATATTCTCTTCACACTAATGAGAGATTTAATGTTAAGTTTGTATTTATGGTTTATCTGGAAAAGTCAGAATGCAATTGAGATGATGCTTTTAAAGTCATCTTGAGGTCAAAGAATGTGTATATGGCAGATTAACAGATAATCAAGACACTGTGTTGTGTAGTGTAAACACAATCAAATCTAATTTTGTGATTCATTATTACATAAATTTGGACAGAATCCACCACTAAAAACCTCATCATCTGAAATAAGACTTCATGCCAGAAAGGCATAATATAACATTGTTAGACTAGAATGAAATTACTTTCAAAAGTTCCATTATAATGTATTTTATTATAGTAATATTCCTTATTGCTATGATGATTTTTTTTCACATTTAAACATGCTTTTATCTTGTCTGAAATTAAATATATATTCACTCTAATATCAATAAAATATATGACTTGGTATATGTATGTTGCCTTTCTAATGGTAAACAAGCATTTGCCCAAAAAAATCCTAAGGAGGTTAATGACCATTCAATAAAATAAATGTTTATTGGGCACTTATTATGTGCCAGGATCTATTCTCTGTGCTGGAATATTGTAGAAACAAAATACACCAAGTCTCTGCTATATCACATTGAAATAAATTTACAGTTTATGATGGGGAAAAATGTCTGACAAATGAACCAAAAAAAACCCAACATTGTAGAATTGATGATATCACAATATTCACATATTATTCTCGAACTTCTGAAGTAAATATTGTTTATTTTACTTTCAAAAATTAGCAGCAGATGATATTATGTATCTAAGGAAGCCTCTAGATAGAAGAGAGATGAGGAAAATAAAAGTAAAAATATACCTCCTCATTCTCATCTCTCTTTGATTAGCCATAAACAGAAATTAAGAAAGACATTAAGACACCTAATTGCAATGTCTACTTTTTAGATAAAACTGCTTGAAAATTAAGGGTGTTTACTTGGAATGACCATAAAGTTTTCAATAAGGCTACAATACTTACAAATGAAATCGGTTGTGATTTAGGGGAAACTTTGCTTTCCCCATTTTCTTTCATTCTCCATGGAGACTTGTGAGAAAATTAGATTGATTGTTTTGTCATTTACTGTACTATCTGAGCCCATTCAATTTTAGCCTTGGATTTGTACAGTTTCAAAGTCTAACTGTCCTGGAAAGAGCACTGTATAAAGAAGACAACTTTTTTCCATACAGCTTTCAAGTGGCAGACTGGAAAATCTCTGCAGGCAAATGTGATGTCACTAAAGAAATCACACACTTACCCGTAGAGATTCTATAGTCTGACATCCTCACCCATCAAACTGTCATCAACCATGCTTTCTCTATGCAGTTCTTTGACTTGAAATAAATGTAGAGTGATCAAATAACCAATAGTTCACTTACTCAACTCTGGCTTCTTCTAAACCAAGGGGACAGACATGTCTCATAATATTTAAGTCCTGCCAAATTTACTTGTAAGATAAGATGATTGAAATAGTTTAGTTATCTAAGAATGATCCCATCATCATCACCAGGGAACCTATTAGAAATGACAATTCTCATGCTCATCCACATTTCCTGAATCAGAAACTCTGAGAATGAGCTCCAGTAATCTGTGTTTTAATACACTTTCCAGGGACTGATTCACACTCAAGTTTGAGAACCACTGACTTAAAGAAAATAAAAGATTATTGCTGGAACATTAAATTCAGAGATCTTCTAGTGATAGCATATGGGGGGAAATCAAATAAAATAATATATTCATAAATATATTATCCTCCAAAAAATATTTCTTTTCAAAAGTGATTATTTTAATAACAAGCTTATGCATTAGTAATAATGAAATGAAATGTTTTTCCTTTAATTGGTACTTTGCCAATGAAATTGCAAAGTTCCACTTATTTCCTTAGAAATAGAGTTAAGAGTTCTTATTTAGAAGGAGAAAACGTTTTCATGTTTGGGAGGATTAAAAGGGTACTGACATCATTCAAGTCATGAGCCATAATTCTTATTAGATTTTATTGCTACATTCTTCACACAGCTTTGGAAAGTTATTCCTAAGAGCACAAAATATGCACTGAGACTGCACACAGAGAAGGAAAATGCTCTCACAATGAAATTATTTTCGCCCGACCCAATATTTGAAGGACTCAAGACTTTTTCTCTATGTAACATATCCTTTCAAATTATGAGATCAGTTTATATAAATTTATTTTTTTTGATATACTTTAAAATTTTCTCTCTTAATAGTTAAATTTGGTTAAGGAAGATCTAGGTCCTGAATACTAAAAATTCATTTCCCTTTCCTCACTGAGATTTATAAAATTACAAGACTGAAGGATATTGTTAAAAATCCAAATTATAAAAAATTATAATTGAACTTGGCTTTTAGAGACAATAAATAAAATGCATAGTATCAGAATGAAGTATATGAAACATTGCTATGCCTGTTAATAACTTCTGGTAGCCTGTTAAAAAATCATCCCATTTCATTCCTAATGAATTCATTTTTATTATTTCTGGACCACACCAATTTCCCATGATGTGATGGAAAAAATGGTAACACTCAAAAATTCAATTAGATCACACACAAACGTCAACTCACTCAGATTATAATAATAAGGTTTGGCTTATTCATTGAAAAGTAAGAGCACAACTATGTCCAGAATCTGTGTAGACAGAGCTGGAGATTAAGAAGGTGTTTTAAGTCCTTCAAATGATAAGATGGAAGTATTTACTTAGATGAGAATGAAGAAGGCTCTCTAAATATCAGATTTCTTTTTGCTTTTATTGTAATTAAATAAAGTCAGTATTGATATAATTCCTGATCAGACACCCCAACTGGCAATCTTAAATGCCAATAAAAATTAAATGATAAAATGAAAGAAAATATTATTAGCCAACATATGCAATTTGATATACAAAATCTTTCAAAACATGTGTTTCATTGGAGGAAACAATAACATTTGATGCTAGGAATTTAGCATCCCCCAGGAAGTAGGGCAGCTCTATCTGCTAGTGACAGATTATAGCTACCACTGCTGAAGCACTCTATGCATTATGTGATTCAGTCCTTACATAAACCTGGTGAGGAAGTTATCGTTCAGTCCCATTTTATGACCAAAGAAACAGCTCAAAAAGATATAATGGGAAGAAAACAGTTTATCTAAATCTGCATAGCTCTAAATCAGAGATGCAATAGGAACAAGCATGGAACTAAAAGTCAAGAAACCTGGGTTTGAGTTTTTGACATCCCACTTAAGCCTCTCTGGATAACAATTTCCTCATCTTCAAAACAAAGAAAGTATCCTCCTATCTGTTTACTTCTCATTGTCCGAACACTTGCCAGTGGTAAGGAAATGGAAAGAAGTAGGATGTTACTAGACTCAGGTAAATTGAGCAAGCTTTGGGGATGGCCTGTTCTTCTACTGCTATTTTCCCTCATCATAAACCACATCTCTGCTGTGGAAACTGCAAGAGAGAATGCTGACAAGTATGTTAATTTGTCCCTGTTATTGACTACTGTCATGGCCTACTGGCCTCCTATCTTTGATCATCCTTCTTCCAGGGCCCAACCATATTCCTGTGTCAACTCTGATGACCCCAAGGTCACGGATCCTTGGGGCAAGCAAACAACTCTTGAAAGATTATACTAGGTCTTCCCCTCCTGTCAGAGTTGCAGATTTCCTCCTCTTTCCTTTTCAGGGATGTCAGGGTTTTCAATAAATGTGTGACCAAAATACATCAATGTCCAAAGGTCTACAAAGAAGTCAAGCTCAGTTACTATGTGCCACCCCTCAGGAACCTGAAATCCCTAACTGGATGAAGTCCTGCCAGATGCTTCAGAAGCTCCATCATTCACAGAATCTTAAGATTTCAGAGCTGAAAAGGAAATAATGGCTCTATACTCCAACTCTACTTATCAAGCATTGACTGTGTGCTGGAAATTTTACATGCTCTGTCCCACTTAACCCTTATAACAATCTTCTATGAAGTGTGTATGATGTATGTCTATTAGTGGCACCATTCCTCAGATGAGGAAAACTGAAGCTCCTAGAAGTTAATAAGGGCCTTGCACCTTGACTACAAACCCATCAACTTAACCTCCACCCAAATTTAAGGGTCAGAGATCAAGTGCTCCAAATCATTCAAATGGTTCAGTGGTAACCTGAAACTAGATTTCAATTTTCTTTGCACCATGTGATATTTATTTCTAAAAATTCATTTGAACAATTTATATACTTGTAAATTTGCTCTAAAGAACTATTCACTTTGTCATATAGGTAAAATAATGCAAGATCAAAGTTGCTAAGTTATAATCTGATTAGAATGAGCATCAAGAGGAAAAGTTCATATGAATTCTGCGTGTATTTATATGTTAACTCTACAGGTAAATACTAAAAATCATGCTTTTTATTGCTGAAAACATGACAAAATGGTCAAATTCACACATTATTATGAAACAAGTTCTTCATCTTTTCCCAATTTCTGCTGGCAACTTAGAAATCTAGGCAAAATAAATCATTAATGCATTTGCAGAGCTACAAATTTCAGGTTTTCATAGACCAGGTTTGCATTAGCACTCATAAGTAAGTTAACTGTTATCAAATAAGCTCATAAATATGCAACCGTTATTATTACTTAATGTCAAATTTACACATCATCTATCAACTCTGTCTGCTGTAAACTTTCAACATTAAGGTTATTATATGTAAAAAATAGATGACCTTTCTGTTTGAAATATGGCTTTCTAATTTTCTGTTTTAATGACCACCCTCCTCTGCCTACCAAGGTGTCTGTTATGGAGAACTTCCTTGAGTGCATAAATGATAAAAATAAAACTTACACATATTAAAATTGGATTAATAAAGGTACAGTTAATTGCCATGCTAAACTGGAATATTAATTCCTTAAAGCAAATAGAAGTGCAAAAGCTCTTTCCTCAATGGCTGTAACTCAGCATTTGTTTTTCCCCTCCCATGCTTCTGTTCCTCATCATCTTGTCTCTTATTTTCCTTCCCTCTTTTATCCTCTTTTCCACATCAGCAAAACTCACAGCTGTGTTTGGTTGCAGGGAGGGGTGGAGGAGGTGAAGTGTGAAATCATTTCAGCTGGTGTATAAAACACATCACCACTAATTCACATAGAATATTTTCTCCCTTGAGGCTCTTACTAGAAACTTCAGAGGAACTAAAAAGTCATCTTTCTTTGTATAGGTTTTTGCTTTAGGGAAACCAGAGATCACTATGTATTATATGGGAAAGGTAACTCACTATTATTATTGACAAATATTTGCTGTACATACCATGTGTTTGAAATAGTGCCAAATGCTGTATGTTCTTGAAGGTTGTATTCACTACTTGAAGACTTTTGGCAAGAAAGAGAACATATTCCTTTTATAGTGACAATTTCCCTCTAAACCTTAATGTTCAATGCCCTATGGGACTTGAGAGTAACATAAAGTTATTCCTTATGTCAATACTTAATTACACTTTGTTCATATTTTAATATCTCACTTCTATGGGACTTTATGGATTTTAAGTTTTCCTTAACTTATTTTTAAATAAGTCCTCTTTTCCCACTTAATTATAAAACATTCTAAATAACCATGTTTTGCTTTAAATACCTATGTTGGGGGAACACAAAATCATTTACGAAACTAAGGATGTGAAAGCTATGGGCAGTAAATATTTACAAGATGGTAATGTTGTAAATTCTTGACCTGGGTGGTTACAAGAGTGTGTTCATTTTGTGATAATTCATCAAGTACTATACTGAAGATTTACACATTTTTTGTGTATTTTAAAAAATTTTAAACTATGTATTTAAGAATAGCCCTGAATTTCCCTCCCTAAATACTTAAGTTCACAACCATAATAACTGATTTCACAGGGAGTATTTATTTTCCTTTTCCTATATCCCTCACTTTTTGCCCTAGGAAATTCTAACTCTAAACCTCCATCCCAAGAGATTATTTCTGGGGCCCCTTCTCACCAGATAATCCTCTTTTAGATTTTCTTTCTCTGATAAGAGAAAAAACCCAAAAATATGTTTAATAATAACATGTACACCTCTGGTATACATGAGAGAAGCCAAAAATGACTTAGTAACTGGCCCACGTGACTGTAGACACCACCTTACTTATTAGCGAGGAAAAAAGAGGTTGGGGGAAGAAAGGGGGAACTTAGGATGTTTATTAGGGAAGGTACAGCAAACAAAAAATATGCACATTTAGTTCTGCTTCTCCAGGAAAAACAGATAAAGAGACTTAGTAGATTTTCTTTTCTATTTTTTAATTTTAATTAAAACTTTTATTAATTAATTATTGTTCTTACAATGTTTGCTTTCTTTCCTCAGGTGTAGTCCCCATAGAATTTCCACCAATTCACCTGTGCACCATCACCATAGTCACTTGTGCTCTTCTCTCCCCTATCTTGATCTCAATCCCTCCCACACCCCAGAGAATGTCTCCCCTGCAGAATAACAAAAAATTGTTATTATTTTTTTCTCCTTGAAATCCTATAATCCTCCTATAAATGAAATCATCCAATATTTTTCTTTTCCCTTCTGACTTATTTCACGGAACATAATCCCTTCAAGCTCCATCCATGTTGCTGCGAATGTCTCTAGTTTATCTTTTTTGATTGCTGAATAGTATTCCATTGTGTATATGTACCACATCTTCTTGATCCAGTCATCTATTTCGGGGCATTTGGGTTGATGCCAAGTTTTACCTCTTTGTAAATAGTGACGTGATGAACATAGGAGTGCATGTATTCTTTTGAATCAGTGTTTTTGCGTCCTTTGGTTAAATCTCTAGGAGCAGGATGGCTGGGTTATATGACATCTCCATTTTTAGTAGACTGAGGAACTTCCATACAGCTTTCCATAGAGGTTGGATCAGTTTGCATTCCCACCAGCAGTATAGGAGAGTTCCTTTTTCATCACCTCCTTGCCAACATTTCTTAGTGCTAGTTTTTTAAATATGTGCCATTCTTACTGGTGTAAGGTGGTATCTCACTGTGGTTTTAATTTGCATTTCCTTGCTTATGAGGGATATTGAACATTTTTTCATGTGTCTGTTGACCATTGCATTTCCTTTTTTTTTTAAATTGACTTTTTTCTGTAGATTGGATTCCTATATTTTCTAATAGGCCCAAACTTTTCCTAATATAAAACACTACAGTAAATATTTCCTTTTTGTTTTTCCTCATAGTACTGTCTCAAGCCACTCCTGCTGTGGCCCACAAAGCTCCAGGTGTCCTTTCACAAGTGGTAGCTAGGTGATTTCTCAGACTCTTAAGAAGACTCCTTGCTTAATAAGAAAATGACTGTGTCTTACCCACCTCTCTTGTCTCACCACCCCTCTGGAACTAGTATTTCCAGAAATAAGTCCCACATTGTTTTGCAGCTCCATGGAAAAGTCCTTTTGGACATACTCCTATTTTCAGTTTGATTTCTCTAAGAACCCTTCTGATAGGACTGTTGTCAAGATCAAATGAAATAATCTACAGAAAGCCTAGGCATATGGTAATGACTCATTAAATATCAGTTTTTGTTATTGTTATAGGTGATTTAGCTATGGTTTGTTTTTGTTATAGGGGATTTAGCTTTGGTTTGTTTTTCATGGCAATAAGGTAAACGCAAATTCTTACGCAAATTATTGTTATGTTGAGGTGATGAAATAGCAACTACCTTTATTGAGTGTTCTATTTCAGATTTTGTTAGGCACTTTACATAAAGTTTTATTGAACCCCCTAGCAGTCCTATAAAATAGAAACTGGTATTTCATTTTAAAATGAAAAAAAAAAATCCCAAGCTATTTTTAGGGTTCAAATCATTTCACTGGGTCTCTAATCAGTTAAACTGATTATGTGTTGGAGTAACCTTGTACCCTGGGGTGCTCAAGGAGCCACACTGAGTGGAATCAGCACTGCTTTCTGCTACTCCATGTGGAAATAAGCATGGGATGAAACTCTGCTTCATCCAGTTCACAGCATGGGATGAAACTCTACCCCCAACTTTCAGCACAGTGCAGTGATCTGAATTCTGCCACTAATACCCTGAGGAAGGGGGATCTTCCAAAGGAGTGAAGCAGGGAAGCCATTCTGGTGAGAGCCATTAAAAGGGAAGTATGTGGGCTTGCTCTGGGTGCGAGGGTGCTCTGTGTGTGTGTGTGTGTGTGTGTGTGTGTGTTTGGTGTGGTGTGTCTAGCTGCTGCAGAAGGCAGCCATTCTGCTAACAATTTGGGCAATGGTCTTTTCCTCCACGGAGTTGGAGGCCCCCAATCTTAATAGTAGCAGACCTCTGATACACCCTGCCACTCTCACAGTGAGAGGTATTGGTGAGACTTTGTCCCAGAGCATTGTAGGTCCCTGCTTCAGACACGGCGGACCTCAGTGCGAGCTGCCAGCTCCTGTAATTACAACTCCACCTTGCACTATCAGTAGGTAACTGGAACTCTTCTCCCCCCTCTACTCTGTGAGTTCTCCCTCTGACTCTACCCTGTCAGTTGGAATATTTTGCTTGTTTTATGTTACACCAAAGCCCATTTTGTTTGTATTTGTGGTGCCTAGTGGCCAGACCCAGAACTGGTAAGAGAGACTCTGAGCTGGTGACAATTTTATATCTTTGCCAGTAACATATGGAGATGCAATTTCTTCTGAAATAACCATCTTCTTGCAGGATGTGAATCCTGACAGATTGTTGCATGGCACTCAATCCCTCAATAAGAAGCCATTGGGAATTGTGAAATTATAGAAGAAATCTGTACAGAAATGGCTCCTGTCTCCAAGATGCTGGCAGTGGGTAAGTCAACCCTCACAACGTTGCCCAATATTTTATCATTGAGAATTAAAGATTTGTGAGCTTCAAGTCCTTAATCATCTTTTAACTCTTTTGTGTTCGTTGCCTTTAGCATCTTCTCCATCATCCCAAGCCAAACATCCTCTTAGAAAACAGTGACAAGCTTACAAATGGAAGTTTATACTCTGTTGCAAGGCTCCTCTGAGATATGGGATACCAAATACTCTCTCATAAAAATTTCCTGCAGGTGGACTCTACAGAAGGTGGGTTTAAACTGATTCAGTCACCATAACTACAATCCCACTGAGTCATGATCAGTGTCTCTGTTGCTGAAGCTAACTATTGCTGTCTCCGCTTTCCAGAAAGACCATTAAAATAGTATTTTTAAAGAAAGGAAATAATTTAAAATAAGCCAAGTGTGAGGGTTAAAATGCAGTTGAAACAGGGAGGACTATAGCCATCCAACAGACAGTGCCTAATAGGGGACTGGTCACTGTGGGTTCTTATCTTTGCGCATAATTGCAGACCACTCAGTCTCAATGGACAACAACAGTGGGGTTTATTTAACTAACAAGGGAAACAAGGAGTTCTCAAGGTCACAAGTGGCTGGTTATTTCACACTAGATAGTGTTGAGTGTCCAAAAGTCCTAAAAAAACTCCACTCATCCAAGATGGCATTGCCCTGTAATGAGGGCGAGGAGCTCTTAACATCTGGCAGGCAGTGGGCCAGGGTCCAACTCACTGCAGCTGAAGGTACTCACAGGCAGGGTCGCTGAGATGACACCACAGCAGCCCCAGCCACAGTCCGCAGGTCAGGATGGACGGCACCAGATGCTGGATCGGACAGCAAGGAGGCAGCAACACTGGGAGGTGCTGCCGGATGATCAACAGCTCTAGGGAGGTGACCCAGACAGAGTGCCAGTCACCCATCAGCAGTGCTGGGCAGCACTGGCCAGTAGTGCCAGTCACTATTGGTCACTAGTGTTTCAGCTCTTTGTAAGTTGTTGGCCCACACCAATCACAAAAAGCTCTTTGAGGCACCAGGCCAGTAGCCTTATGCTCCTTTCAGGCAATGCCAGAGGCAGGCAGGAGGCAGGTGCAGCCCAGCCTCTGCAAAGCTCTTTGGCTTCTCTGCAAAGCTTTTCGGCTTTCTTCTTTGGAGGTCAGCTGCTGGATATGTGAGCACTTCCAGCCTGAGTAAGCAAGTGTCCAGTCCACGCTAGTGAGTCCAAGCACCTGCAAGCAAGTCAGAGCAAGTCCAAGTGAGACGCATCCAAACAGGTCTCTGAAAGTGCAGGAGAGCAGGCATGCAGGCGTGCAGCTGTTAACTGAGACCTAAGCCGGCAGCTCCCCTGCCCTACCTTCTCTTTGCAGGCCCCCCCCCCCACCTACAGGTCTGATTGGACAGGTTTTAATCCTATGGCTGATTAGACCATTTGCCAATCAGTGCAGACCTTGCAACTGATCGGCCCTTTCCATGATCCAGATGTAAAATCCATGGGCCTCTCCACTGCCTGCAGCTGGAGAGAGCCACTGTGTTGGCACCCCAAGGGCTATATGCCCTGGGGTGATATGCTAGGAGAACCACTGCTGTCTGCCATCACTGCTGGTCTCTGAGCCCCAGTGGGGCCATTAGTGGTGGCAATAAAATGTCCACAACCAACTGCTATTTGCACTGCTCTTAAGCAGTACTCTGGGGCCAAGCACCAGAGCTCAGAGGAAGGTCTCCATTTTCAAAGTTACACATAGGCAACCCCAACTGTTCTAATAGCAGTACTTCATGTATCTCTCTGCAGTTACTTATGTTAATATCATTATCCAATTTGCTAATGGCTTTCCTGGAAGAGGTTATTTGTCTGCTTGGTTCCAGTTGTGAGGGATGCTTTGTGTCTCTTGAAGTGTAGAACTGGCTTCTTTTTATGATTTTGTAGAAACTTGAACTAGAGAAGGATTCTCCCCCAACCTTTTTTTTTTTCTTTAATGGGAACTATCCTTTGTATCAATTGCAATTCGGTTCTGTCATTAATAGTGACTACCTATTCCACAATGTCTCCACCATTCAGATTATGGAAAACCTGCCAGTAGGATGCTCACAGCCTGGTGGCAGTTTGGGTTTGGCCTTGGATTGGACACACACTTATGCATAGTATGACAGTCTCATTCTCTTAGATCCTTCTCACTAGACGCCATTTTCCATGAATCCTTTTCTCTATTAATCACTTCTAATCCTCATGATCCTCTGTCTGACCTCTTCCCACAAAAATCCAGAAAGAATGCACTTAATAAACAAATAAATGCACCAACAAAGATAGATGTAATTAGGGCAGCTTTACCAAAATTCAACTTCAGACTGGTATTTAACAAAATTCCAGCCCAAATGCTCATTTGTAACTCCAGCCATCTATTTTATTGAAACTAACTTGAAGTCAAACATTTTCTAAATACTTGCAAGGATACAAAAATAACAAATACCTACAAGATTGCAAAAGCAATAAATATTATCGTCTTTAAAACCTTAGGGAGTTTAGAGTCCTGATCCCAGAAAGAACAAGAAAGGAAAGCAGACCCAAAAATAGGTATTGCTTGGACACTGACTCCCTCTGGAAATCAAAGAGAGAATGTTTGTTTGGGGAACCTTCAGGTGGTCATCACAATGGCTCAGATACTGGGGTACAGGAAAGAGTGCCATGGATGGGTTCCTATAGGTCCTCTCCCACATATAGCATCTTTTCCTTTAGTTTTTACATTTTCTGTCTTTTTTGAGTTAATTTCCAAAAGGTGGGATATGAAAGGCACCCAGGTGTGACAAAATTAGTACTATGCCATCACCACTTAAGTATTCAAAGCTTATATTCAAAGACTTGAGCTGTGTCAGAATATAGACCTAAGGTCTAAGGAAGAAATAGATTTCTAAACAAACCTCAAATAATAAAATGCTAATGGGTATTAAAAAGAAAAAATAAGTTGTAAATATAATTTATATCAACTCTAGATACTACAGTGTTCTGAGAAACCATAAACATGTAAACTCAGAAGCCCCTCCGTGTAGTCATAGGGACAATCTACTAGTAGACTCTGGTACATCAAAATCAGTAACTCAAGCAAGTCACAGATGTAGATAAAAAAAAAAAAAAAAAAAACTTCTAGGAAGGAGAAAATGCAAGCATAAAAAAATAGTGTAATTTGGATATCTTAATGTGGTGTTTGAACAATGGGGAAAATAGAAAATATAATTAACTAAAGCACACAGTAATAAAATAACAGAACTGGAGTCTAATCCTGCATGTCTAATCCTGTACTTGGGAGACGTTTTCAGAGATATCTTCAAATTTAGTTTTTAACAATCTCATGCACAAGTATTAACAACACAGAAACAGAGTCCACAGCCAGTTTAGTGGTTAGAACCAACAATCACACCTGGGTTTACCTCACTCCAAACTCAAATGCTTCCCAACAACATATTCTCCGTCCACAGCCAACCTTCAGGCAGGAATAATTCTTCTAAGTCTTCCTAATTATTCATATATTTCTAATTTTGATTAAGTAATCTCTTGGGAAATGGTAAAATCACTATCTTAACAAATCAATGGTACGGCAGGAATTTCTTTCTATATTCGAGCACAGCTCTATGGAAAGTTTCCAATAAAACTAAGATCACAAATGCATGTATTGCAATCATTGATGCCTGTGGTGCCAGGAAGGCACAGAGCAGGTTATTTATGATTCGAGCAGATAGTCAAGGAGGAGTCCTGGAGCCCTCGGTGGTTTTTTTAGGCTTTTATTTATCATTATATCAGAGGCAACCAGATAGATACATGGCAGGCAGGGGATATGGGGGGTGGGGAGGTGCTAGGAGGCTGGCAGACCTCCTTGCCCCTGGAGTATCATCCCTCTCTGGGTTGCCTCTGCTGCTGCTGCTTCTGCATTTCTCTCTTTGCCCTCTTCATCCTGGTCTCTATCTTCTCTCTTCTCCTCTGCCTCTCTTCTGCTGCCGTCCTTGTGATGCCACCCTTATAGGCCCCATGACCCACTTGCGCATGCCCACTTAGGCATGCGTGCAGGACCTCAGGTGTCCATCATCACACCAATGGCGGGAGGACAGAAAAGCCTGATAACTTTTCCATTTACCCTGCAATGCCAGGAGGAATATACTACTATGTATTTAGAGGCCCCCTTTCTTTGTTAATATCCCTAAAATCTTTGAACAGGAGGATAAACAGTGCAAGAAATAGCTTACTCTTTGCTACTTCCTCTACTATTTTTACAGTTCACCTGACCTATGTATTATTTAGACATGTTAGCAACACTTTTTTACAAAAATGACTTTTCTCCATTTCTTTCTTTTTCTTTTTAAATACTAATCACAGCATCCTGTAAGGTAGGCAAGGCAGCAAAGTTGGTGAGCTTCTTCAGCGTTCTCCCCATTGTAATTGTGTGTATGACATACCCTATGTCTTTGGAATCACCTACAACTGTCTCATCGTACTCATCAATGTATAGCATTTACATTTATAAGAACAACAATATTTTTGCATAGCTATCTCAATGTCATTTTATAGTGTTAAACCTTTAGGGAGAAGAGAAATCAAATTTAAGATCAAGAAAAAATGAATTCTCATGTATGTTGCCTTGAGGTTGAGTTTGATTCATTCTAAACTCTTAAGAGAAAAAAATGTGAGAAATGACAGATAACAATCTCTGTTTAGTTTTGGTTCTGATAAATTTGATTCCATGAAATAAACTTGGAACTTCACTTTAAATGTTAAAATTACAATGATCAAATATCTTTACTTCTTAAAAAGTAACATTTTACTTAAGAGTTCTCATGAAGAGCAAGATTATATTCACGTGTTCTTTCTCAATTGTTTTATAACTGCTTTAATTTTTCTATGATGTCTTTAAGATAGCAAGTTATCACTTCTAATTCTGACAAGTTTCAGTTATTTAAGGAGAAGTTATGCGCTCAAATCCATAATTCTCTGCTTCAACAAATATTTGATTTAGTTCAACAAATTTTTATTGAGTACTTACTTAGTGCCAGCTTCTTAAAAGTTCACTGAGGCTAAGAATCCCCATAGCAAGTGATGATAAACCTCTGCAGTCATCTCCTCCTTCCTTCTTTGATCACTATTCCCATCATTAGTTAGCCCTGCCAAGTGGACTGAAGGGGCTGAGACTCATGGCCCAAGCTCAGGGTATGTGAATAAAAGGGAAAAACATGGAAACTATCACTTAGAAAAGGTAGAGATGTGGACTTCCATGGTCATACCTGCCTCTTTGGTGAGTATATAGTCATTACTTTTTTTCACTTTTGTGATTGCTTTTCTTGCCCAAGAAATTATTTTGGAGTATTTGACTTTGGTATTCCTAAATTTTTATGAAATTGGTTTACTTATGGTTTTTGGTTAATATTGGTTAATATACACCTTTACACATACTTGGTTATGCTTGTTACTATGTAATATTAAATAGCGCATATCTTTTCTAAAAGCAAAGATTATATTTTCATGACATGATATGCAGTGCTGCAAGTACTAGAAATTTAGGAAATAAGATTTCAATTCAGCAAGAGGAGTAATGAGTCCTAGGGCAAGTTAGGTAGCTTCAGGGACGGTGCAGGCACTTAATAATGTCTCATCAAGAGAAAAGCAGGGAAAAGATACTTGAGTGGCAGGTCTTCAGTTGATGCACTCAGTTAATAAATCTATGCCTCTATCCAGTGTACCCGGGTGCCTCTGCTCACATGATTCTTCTTGCAGGTCTAACCTGGATTCTTCTTGCAGGTCTGAGCTATGAGTTGGCTTAATCTCAGCTGGCAACTGTGAGATGTTCATTCACTCCCCCACAGTGGTCTCTGGGATTATGCTAAACAGAGCAATTTCTTTGCCCTTATGGATCAAAAGACTTGGATGGCAACCAACTAGAGTACCAAATTTCTATTACATGAACAAGAAAACAAAAAAGCTGCTATGATTACTGTTTTGTGCTCAAACTCTGTTAATCTTCCTAGTCTTTTTCTCAAATCTTGTTGTACTGGAAAGGCAACCAGCCTTGGGGATTAATTTGCCTTTATTGAATTCATGTGCTATTGATATTGCTCCTTCCACTTGTTTTTTTCAAAAAAGTCCAGCCAAGGGAGATGCGGTGTTAGAAGTCTAACCAAAACATTTCCTTCTGAAAAATCCTCCCATTCTGTTTTTGGTGGGTGCTACTTTGTTAAATTCTAAGCAGTCCAAAAAAGGATGCTCACCCACCAGGCCCTCTTCAAACTTCAACTGCCCAGATTACACATTGAGTGATCCTTCTTCATTCCTCCTGGGAATGTTTTGCATTCAACTCTCCTAATTAGTATTGATATTTAGCATCAACTGTGACTTTGGCTAAGGTTGCCTCAAGACTTTTGAGCTGTACCTAATTCTAATCTTTGGTGACCTCTGGAAACAAGGCAGAAAGCCACTGCAAAAATAATGAGAACAAATTAATTCCTCAGGGTAAAAAGTCAAGGCCAGCTCTTCTTCCACTGAGCAACACAAAATGAAATTAGAGCAAATTTACAATTTATGTGAAATTAACTGTCACAACAAAAATAAAGATGTTATTTCAAAGGTCTTGGCTGGCATTTAGTTCCTTGAATATCTTCTGGAAGAGAATAAGCCTAGTTTCTTGCCTGATTAAATTACATTTCTGTTATTGAAGCATAATGTAGTATGACCTATTAGATTCTTTTCTTTTTTGCCAGAAATTGAGGTTGAGTAGTAGGAAGTTGGTGTGAGGAATAGTTACTCCCAGGGTCACAGGACAAATACTGGACTATAATGCAGAAAATAACTCACCACTGGTAAGGAGGTTTCCTATTAATCCTCAAGGCTCCTTAGGGACCTTCTAGGCTGCTAAAACTCTCCAAATGGCATCTCTATCTTCTTGCTAGTTGAAATAACCATTTTTTTCAAGCATTAAAAAATTCCTAATTCTAATTCTTGGTGAAAATTTTCTGAAGAGGATAGAAATTCTTTTCTCAAAAGAAAAAAGAAATGTAATTCAACAGGGTAAGGAATAATTTTTTTTTTAACTGAGCACATGCAGTGTCAGGAGCTGTGTGGTCATGCTTGTACATACAAGTGTATTGTCACTGTCTATAAATGTTTGCAACACTGTCTACACATACAGCACCTGGTGAGCTTTAGAAGTGCCAGTGCCGAGGACTCTAGCACAGAAGAATTAAATAGGAATGTCTGGCAGTGGAGTCAGGCCATCACCACTTAAGAACTAGCCAGTTATTCTAATGTCAGTGGTGAGAATCACTGTGCTTGAACCCCAAAAAACGGCTGTGGATGGAATGGTGTGAGATGAGAACCAGTAGGAAACAGGAGCTGGATGGGCCGTGATAAGAATTTGGGGGTTTAGTGTGAATGACTTGAGAAGCAATTGGAGAGTTTTAATCAGAGGAGTGGCATGAATTGTTTATAGGTAACATAGATCAGATAGGACTTTCTCAAAACCTAATCACTTATACCTCTCTCTAAAGAAAAGTATTTATAGTGGGCTCTAAATAACTTCCTTGTGACTAAACTTTAGAAATCAGACCACAAAATAAACAGGTTCCTAACAAGAGGAAAACTGGTATGTAAAAACAAAAAGGAAATGGGTCCAGGAATCAGGAACCTCAGCTCCTTTTGGCTAATTGGCTGTCTTGCTGTTTTAAGAGAAAAAAAATCGCCTATCTTTTTAGCTACCTGACTCTTGTGTTAACTTAAAAATTCTAGAATTACATCCTGTTAGTTGCAATAGATAGCAAAAAATATAAAGGGGAGATTTGGTATCGTTGTCAGTAAGACATTCAAAATATAGTTGCTAGCTGGGGTTTGTTTATACTAGTCCCAACTGAAGATGGAGTGTAATGGGGTCTCCAGCCTTTTCTCAGTAAAGCTCTGTCTTGCTCACTATCTGAAACCTTATTAGAGCTCCTGGGAAATAATTTCTCATCTCAATCACCAGTACCTATACTATGGCACTTGTTAACTTCCTCTCTGCTTATACCATGAAGACTATGTAAATCAAAGTGGAACAGCCAGCCTCTCCCCAGAGCAAATGGGTAGAACTAACTGGCAGTTTTGAGGCCTGCACGTTAGATGTGTGCTGAAGCTGAGGTCCTAAGCATCATTGCAAAGCGGCATTCTGTTTCTGCTCAATGCAGGTGATTGTATCCTCTACATATCCTCTAGCCTGTGGGTGCCTGTTTGACCACCGGTCCCAGCTCACATGGGCTTTGGTCATGTCAAACCTGATCTGGAGGCCTGGACTTGACTTCTCTCTTGGGAGCTACAGTGACCACGTGCCTCCCACATCCCTTGGCTATTTAGGGTCCCAATGCAAAGAATGTCCCAAGATTACCTCTGATTATGTCCTAACCAGGTATTCTGCCATCTACAGCACATCAAACTATGGTGCACAACCCTTCCAAAGTCTCCCTGGTCTCAGTACAGACTTCCAGGTGCCAGGTGTTCCACCACCATCTAGCCCAGTTCCCTACCAGTGTGACAGAAGTCCAGAGGTCAAATTATTTCTCCACTGATTTCCTAATTTTTCATACTACCTGTCAATTCCCTAACCGAGCAAAGGCCTCCTACGGAGCTCACTCTCTCAGACAACTCTTGACTGAGCCTTCTCAACGCTAAAATTCAACATTTCAGTCCTGCCCTAAAAATCAAACCCTATTTGCCATGTCAAGACCTGTTTGACAGCTAGTGCGAGTAGCTCAAGTACTTAGGAGGCTGAACTTAGGAGGTTGCAGAGAGAGATCTGTGCCGTGAGGAGTCCAAGCTCATTGAGAGCAGGTTTTACTGCACTAATGAGAAAGGCCATCTAGCTAGCCACCTTCCTGCCTTCAAAAGCTTTTCTTTCCTCCTGCACTTGTATAAATGTAGTAAGGAATGTGCGTAGGCTTAAGGGATACCAGTAAAAATTTCATCTACCACCAAGAAGACCTATGAAGTCACTGACAGAGTCAAAGTAGCCAGAGACATCCCAGCAGCAACCCCATAAAAGCTGTTCTAGGCTTGTATGTCTATCTTCTGCAAACATCCAGAGTAGAATTTTCAGTTAACCTCCTCATGGAGGATAAACAGTTGTTGCATGCCCACAAGTGGCATCTTTGTCTTCTTTTGACAACCACCCCCCTCAAAAAAAATTCACAATCAAGCAGCTATAAACCAAAATTGGCTTGTGTTTTCAGTGCTCTCACAATATCTCCCTGAATTCTAAGGCAGCCCGTGCTCTCTAGCCAGAGTTGTCTTCCATTAAGACAGAAAAGGATTAAAGAAACCTTCCCTCGTAACAGACTCAGTCTATATCAGTTAGGGCCTGCCAAAATCAGTAACCCTGGCAGGTACCTAATTTGGGTCTATCAAACCCATTCTTCTAAGTAGTAGTCCTCGAAGCCCAAACTTCTAAATAATCACATTCTCCTTTGGAGGTTATAGCATTATATAATTTATATTCTCAAAACCTACTGCATTCGTGCCCCATATGCTACTAGTAGTGAATGTGGTGGTCTGCAGAGATTAAGAATGGATAAGGTGTTAAGCTTAGCCAACATGCTTGACTAAGAAGAAACCTTAATTTCAAGTCCTGCTTCCTATAAAATACAACTGCTTTCCATTTTTCCATTCAACAAATATTTAATATCAAAGAGGTACCAGACTCTATTCCTGGAAATGCAGCAGTGAACAAGCCATCCCTGCCCCCCATCCAGTGGAGGAGTTGCTGTTGAACCAATCACGTAAATATCTCCATTGTAATTACACACAGTAAACGGCTCTGAACAAAGATGGGGAGACCTCATCTAACCAAAGGTGAGATAGAGATTTGGAGAATGAGTAGGAGTTATGGGAATAGTAAGGGTGAAAATCTTGTGAGAAGGGAGGATTTTGATCAATTTTAGGATCAGAGAAGGCTGTCTGCTGGCTGCCTGACAGTCTTGTCACCTGGAATAGACACACCAGAAGGATCTCGGAAACAAAAATATAAAACCCTTGGGATACTCTGGAAAAGGTGACTATACTTTTGAATTCTATCAGAGATACCTCAAATACTGGAAGAGTCCCTTAGGTGTACAATGCTCCAAATATTGCTCAAAGCCATGACCTGGATTTTTGGATTCTTCTGTTTTATGGTGTCCTATCTCTGAGTTGTTTTCCTCTACTACTTTTTGTATGGTCTGCAAGCATACCAGCTATATTGCCAAACTTAAGTAATCAATAAAACTGTAGCGTGTCTATCCTATGATTTTTCTGGCACTTAGAGAAATGAAAATGGGAGGTTATGAATCTCCGAAAAAAGTCCATTGTAATGGGTCTAAAAAGAAACAGTCCTGACCTCCAGTTCAGGGCTTGGAGCCTCCATCTAGTCATTTTTCTTATAGCCCTCCTAACACAATATGATAACATATCAACTAATTTCCAGTTCACTGCTAGAATTGTTAGTGGCAAAATCCAGACACTACACTTAACAGCGAGATCATGAGAACTATAGGGGGACATCACGATGGGACTGATTTTTCTGGTCCTCTCCTGAGATTCCTTCTCTGACCGAGAAGTGTTTATGATCTCCCATACAATTCTGCTTATAAATTCTTTGCCCATACTAAAATACTCTAAAAAAGGCATGGAAACCTTAAGGCTGTCTAGGTTAAACAATTGAGATAACCTAGTTGCTCATAGATAAGAACTCTAAAAAGAGAAACAACTATGGAGTACTTTTACCATCTGTGGGGAAAAAAAGTTCACCATCTATAAAATTATGATATGATGAAATCTTAATTCTCAGGCCTATTTGGGATCCAGATAAATGAAGGTGAGACAAAAGCCAGTGGACTTTTTGTCTCCATTTTATAATCCCCCTACCTCTCAGCTCCACATGTAGCCTACCTCCAAATCCCAATTCCAATTCTTTCCTACACTTAATGTACTAAAATAGCCCATGTGAACCAGAAGCTCTATTGGACAGAGGATGGTTTTGCTATGTAATCCTAGAAGCTTTCATTTATTCTGCCTTTGTAGGAATTCTAGAGGATTCATTAGAATTTTCTAATAAATCATCAAAAACTGACCTGAAAAATAATCAATAAGGTAGGAAATCAGTAAGGTTTGAGGCATTACATGTTTGGCCATTGTATTCTTCTTGCTGTCATGTGCCTAGTATGTCCAATTCTAATTCTAAACAATTTATTTTGTGTTCAAGGTAAACTTATCTTGAATATCTAATGCAGTTTATCCTAATCGCTGATTGTGAAATTAAATGGTCATCAGATTGTCTCATTCATATTCACCTTAGGATTTTAATAGTTTCAAAATTATCATTAAAAAATAGAAATGAGTGGCTTAGGGAAAATTGCTGTTAAAATACCTCTCTTAAAATACCCCATATCCACAATAGGGGGCCTCCCTGGTGGCATTAGGAGTTAAGTCCCAGCGTTATTGGCAGCCACTGTGGCACGAGTTCGATCCCTGGTCAGGGAACTGGCCAACATGGTGCAGCAGACCTCTCCTGTCTCACCTGCTGCCCCCCTCAGCAGTGTATTTCAGCACACCCACCTGTTCTGCTCCCCACTCTGTGCCTGGTGACTGCTCTCACTCCCTGCATTTCTGGCCCGCACCCCAGCTCTTGTATGCATAAATAAATAAATCTTAAAAGAAATACATATCCACACTAGCTTGCCATGAGATAAATGATCATGACGAGTGAGTTTTACATTTTACGTATAATGTCTTTATCAGTAAAGTGGAGAAATTATTCACTAGTAAGACTATTATTTTTTAAGATTATTTTATATATTTATTTATACAAGACCTGGGGTACAGGCTAGAGGTGCAGGGGGTGAGAGAATTCACCAGAGATAGAGTGAGGAGCAGAACAGGTGGGCCTACTAAAACACACTGCTGAGGGGAGCAGCGGGCGAGACTGGAGAGGTCTGCTGCACCATGTGGGTCAGCTCCTGGCAGGGGATCAAGCTCCTGCTGCAATGGCAGCAGATAGCTTCGTAGTGCTGAGAGTCAACCCCTAGCGCCACCAGGGAGGCCCCATTAGTATGACTTTATCATGTCACAGATTTTAAAAGAATTACTTAATTGTAAATTTCATATGTAGAGTGGAAAAGGAAGAAATACATTATGTTTAATATAATTATTACTGGGATTTTGATGTCGCAGATACTGCATCAGGAACTGATTGGATAAGAATCAGTCACCATCAGTTCCTAATGCATTGCCTTCAGCATCTAAACAAGCATCAGTAAACACCTCAAGTGAGATTTTCTGTGATGTGTTTATAGTTATACAATAAAATAGGCATATTTAAACTCTGAAAAAAAAAATACTGTTTTAGAGAGGTTGTCCCAACATACTAAAACACATTAATCCACCAATCTTGAAAATTTATCACTGAAACCAGAGAAGCTAATCTAGTTCCATCTTTATGCCAACAATACACTTGTACCTTACTTGTTAAATATACGATTAAGTAAAACAACCTGACAGTTCTTGATCATTTTTATAACTTAGGAGAAAAGTGAATGGACATTTTTGTTTATCTTTTTTATTGCTTATTAATTTTTAAATTTAAGTGGTTCTCTGGCTTAATTAGATATTGCTATTTGAATAGGGATTATTTCCCACCATCAGTACCAAAATAAATGTTATTGTGAGAAAATAATGTTCAAAGAAATTACTATCAAATATAACATACTGTTTAAATAATGCTTTCAACTAGTCTAAATTTATTTCTATTTTCAGCATTTTCAAGTTGAAGGACCAAGACAATTTGCACAAGTTCATTTACCTCATTCATTCACTTATCAAATATTTATTGACCAGCTGTTATGTGCCAGTAGCTACTATGCGAAGTAATTGTGATACAGCAGTGAGAAAAACAAAATCACTACCCTAATAGGGCTTAAACCAGTTTATAATATTCTGTGTAAAACTAAGAGTGTGTAGAGGGGTAACAGTTTTCCAAATAGATATGCTTTCACATGGTCTGAACACTATTGTATACAAGCAATAATAAAACTTTTGTGGATACTTGTCAAGTGAATTTCATAAGCAATTTTATAAGTTATTCACCATATGTTATATAAAATGCATGAACTGTATTTATTTTCATAAGTTCAGCTGAATGGAGTCCTGCAAGGAAAAAAAGGCTACCATGTCAGATCTTTGAATAGTCGTTTGTACAGGTTATGTGAGACATAAACAAAATATTGTATTAATTTAAATAGACAAATATGAGTTATACAGCTCAGTTCCATTAAAAAAACACAGGCCAATAACCATAAGTAATTGTAAAAATCATCCCCATTTCTATCTGACAAAGAACTTCAAATGAAAAGCAGTTTGCAATCTTCATCAATACTCATAGGAATCTTCTGTCAGTTTCTTAATGCCCCTACAACTGTTCCACAGCTTCACAATGTCAATTTCCTAGTCTTTGCTAACTGTAAAAACTCCAGCAAACATGGATTTTCTACATCCATTTTCCCCTCTCCTCCCACCTCCCCAATGTCCTTGTTCCCCTCCTCTTCTTTCTTTCTCTTCTTTCTAAACCCTTTCTTGACCTTCTCTTTGCCTCTTCTCCCTCTCCTCCTCCCTGTCCAAATCCTACAGAACCTAGTACCTAGCTCCCCTTTCACTCAGTTCCTTGCATTCTTCCTTGCTTGCCATACATAACCTTGCTTCACTCATTCTCCAGGGGTCACGTAGTTAGTTTTCTCACTGCAAGCCCCTATCCTTCCTTGTAAAGTTGCACACTTTCCCAACTACCCTACTTAAAATAAGCTACTCTAGTCCATCCCTTTCTCTCCTACCCAACTTGATTTTTCTCCATAGTACCTATCACTGTCACATTGGGTTTTACACTTGGTTTTGTTTGTTTTACTGTTTGTCTTCCAACCAGACTGCAGTACCTTGAGTCTGAAACTGTGCAGTGGTCACTGGAAGCCCTAGCACCTAGAAGATTTCCTGGCACATGGCATGCTCTTAGTAATTGTTTGAATAAATGACTTGCTTGGACTGGAAATTATCGTTTTAATTCTTTCCAGAGCAGTGTACATATGCTGTATAACAGAATATAGAAGTTTACAAACCTTCCTAATTCAGTCCTCAGACCTTTTTTTTTCCTCTACTGTTTCTTCTGAAAGAGCTGGGAGGCTTTGGAATTGAGTCCCATATCTCTAAATATTATGTATGTGTTAATGAATCACAATTTATCCCTTTAGGTTTCATTAGTCCCTGAGCTTCTGATCAATATATTCCATTCCTAGATTAGATTGATTGAAATAGGATCCTAAAAATTGAAAATGGAACATATGAGAAAACTCTAGTGAAGGCGGAAACATTAAGTCCCTAAATTCTGAGGTGTCTTCTTTGCCAGTGGGAGTGGGCTCTCCATCCCTGCCTCCGTGCCCAGTGGGAGTGGGCTCTCCATGCCGCCTCCGTGCCCAGTGGGAGTGGGCTCTCCATCCCCGCCTCCGTGCCCATTGCCCATCTCCAGTTCCATCCTCATTCAGGAATTAACCTGCACCGCCTGAGGAAATATAACGACCTCCACCAAAGCAGTTTCTATTCAAGAAAATGCTGAGTCTCTTCAGGACCCACCCCCATCACCTGTTTTGTCTTTGTGTCTAATTATAGACGCAAATACCACCAGACCCTGAGAAGCAAGGAATGAAGTATGATCCATGAGAAGAAAAACAAACTCCAAAAGAACTACTTGAATTTTCTAGTTAATACACCCAGATATCTGGAAAATATGTGTGGGAATAATGAATGATGAGTAAAAAGTGAGAGATAATGGTGGGAGGAAAAAATTTATTGCTATGGGTACACTAGAGATTTGGCATTAATTGTTGCAAAGTGAGGAGTTAGAAAGGGCTCGAACATTAAAAATGCATCTACCATATGATTCGACAATCCCACTCCTAGGTATCTATCTGCAGAATGCAAAGGCACTAATTTGCAGAGATATAGGTACTCCTGTGTTCATTGCAGCTCTATTTATAATAGCAAGGTTATGGAAATAATCTAAGAGCCCAATGACAATTCAGTAGATTGAGAAGATGTGCTATATATACACAATGGAATACTACTCAAAGGGAAAATGGTGAAAATTTGCCATTTTATGACAACATGGATTAAACTAAACAGGATTAAGTTAAGTGAAATAAGGCAGAAGGGGAAAGAGAAATACGAGATAATTTCACTAATAGCTGGAACTTAGAGAAACAAAGAAACAGGAAAAACCAAAGCAAAACAAACCCTAGAAATTTAGTAGCAGAACTAAGGCTTCCAGAAAGGTGATATAGGAGGTGGGGAGCAAAGTATGGAGGGGACCCAATGAACTATTACAGTGCCTTGTTGATTTGTGTGGTGCGGTAACATACATCTGAAGAGTATAAACCTATCCTTCTGAAGCATAAGCAGTGTTGTATACCAATGTTACATCAATTAAAAAATACAACTTAAATAAAAGAACCATGAGCAACTGAAGTTCTTATTGAATTTAAAGAAAATACAGAACAGGTGGTGGAAGAAGATAGTTATAATTACAGGCTATGACCACATGACAAGTTACAGAAATGGACACTGCAGTTGTTATGAATATGTGTTAACATATACATACATATACATATATTCAAAAACATTTATCAGTGGAAATTTTAATATATGACTAAGTCAAAAGTATATATATATACATCAAATACTATGTAACATAAGATGTATTAACTTTATATCACATTAATTTTACATGATAGTATCTGAGTTATGGGAAATCAAGTTGAAGAATAAATATCACTCAAGGATCTATGTCTAGGGAAGGAATTGGTGCATTTTTGGTTGCATATATCATGTTGGGTGGATTTATTATGTTGTTACTATATTATTTTTTTCAAATACATTCTCTTCCCAAACAGAGTAATCTTTAAATAAGAGATAGAGGGGCCATAAGATTCCCATACTAGAAATCTGCAACTTCCTATTAAATTTACAATTTATAAAAGTTGCTCATTGCTGCCTATATGACATTTCATGTTTTAATGACTGTCTACTCTTCCCAATTTTACACTATAGTTTTCTCCCACTATTAATCAATGTCCCAGCAAGGACCTGGTAGGCACTCAAAAGTATAATTGAAGAGACTTACCATTAGATGTATATCAGGGTTAAGGGATCAAGAACTAGAGACTTTGATAGAGTGACAGACCTTTAACTATAGAAATAACAGAAAACCAATTCCTCTCCTAAACTTGAGAGACAAAAGGAAAAAGAATGATCATCAGAACTAGAGCCCTGAGAAAGTGGTCACTGAGAAGAGTTGAGAGACGTCATTATCAAATTATAACCTCATGGTGTGTGGAGGTACTGAAAAAATACTCCTACACCTTTCCTCTTCTTCTCCAAGAACTGCATCCAGTGTCTCACATTGGTCAGACTCATCTGGAAGCTAAAATTCAAAAGAACCCAGGTGATGCAGTCTTAGAAGTGAGTCTACTGGTATATAGAACAGGATGGAAACTAGATTTGAAGGAACAAATGAAAATGTCCAGTGCAATTTATTGCCTTTGTTCCTCAATATAGTGTCTATCCTTTGTCTGGATGTCCATACCCAGCATATCCAAAACAAAAATTTCTATAATCATTGTATTGACACTGAGTATGATGTCAATTCAGTCACACCCAAATTTAAAAAGTTAGTCACCATCAAGGCTCTTCAAATGTGGTAGTGAAAAATAAAAAGGGGGAGAAGGGAGGAAACAATTAACATCTAAACATAGTTCCATTAATTTAGGCACTAAGACTCCTTGGGACTCAATATACTAAGCTAAAAGACACTTGTCTGTACTAATCAAGATGATTGACCACCATTACCAAGAGGAAATTGGGTTGCTGTTACACAGTAGAGGCAAGGAAGACTATATCTAAAACCCAGGGGATTCACTGGGGCCTAGATTAGTACTCCTACATTCAGAAACATTGGTCAGTAGAAATTGTGATGATTCACTAAGGACAAGATCACTAAAGCTTGTGTCTTGTGCATATAGATATTTGACTCACACCAGCAGGTAAAAATTCCTGATCAGCCAAGTTTCTGCAGAGAGTAAGGGACATAGAATAGGTGGAACATAAGACTGATGTCATGATTTCCAACTGGATAATTGACAATTAGATGACCAGCTACAGAAGCTAAAACTACTGTAATCTCTGATTTCACAGAATTATAACATAAATCCCTGGTGGGATTTGTTCTCTTTTGGATGTTAGGACTTACAAACCCAAGGTTTTAAAGAGAAATAGCAAATTTTAAGTGGAATATTAGGTAAAAAGTGAGAAAGATTATCCCTACCTCCAGCCCTAAAGATGGGCATAGTTCCTGACATATAGACAGTCTGTTGGAAAAAAGTCTTATCTTCAATCTTTATCTGGCTGAATTTTCTTCTGGCCTCAGCTCAAGACCTTCTATAGGTCTTCCATGAACACCTGTTGCCTAAAGTAATGTATTCTCTCTACAGTAACTCTATATTATTGCATGTTTTATTTCTTTCCTAGCATTTTGTATGCTCTGAATGTTCTGTATGCTCTATTTATTTCCTTGTTTATTCAACTTTTCCCCCACTCCATGAAGTCTGCAACTTTGTCATATTTCTTCAGTACCTAGAGCAATACCCAGTTTAGAAGGTGCCCCCAAAATACTTCTGAATAACGTAAGACTTTCCAAAATACCATTGAACAACATAAGAACTCCGACAGCAAAAAGCAGTAGGTAACCAGAGGCTAAAGTTCAATTGTTTCCTGGAAATATTCTTTCTACTACATGGAGGAACTCAAAAATATATTTCTAGAACTGACAAGAACATTCTAAAATATTCTTTAGTGATTTTTAACTCTCTGGCTTGAACTGTTAATGGTGATATATGGATTCAGAAGTGTATCTTTAAACCTAGTACTTTGATTTAATTATGATAGCAAAATGAAAATATGAATTTTTGAGAGAAAGAGCACTAAAAGTGGCCAGTACTAGGCCTAAATAGCGCATCTTTAAAAGAGGCAAAATGCAGTTTGGAATGTGTAGTTTGATAAAGGTTTGCATTTTAAGGACTCTGAAAAAAATTTGATAAGTCTATGAGAAAGACTATGTCTTATACCTCTGTGCTTACCTTGACCCAGCAAAGCTCCTGGAAGTAAGGATGATGGAAGGTGGAAGGGTGAAAGTATGGAAGGGCAACTTTCTGAAATGCCTTAGCATACACATCACAGAAGTGAAATCAAGCCATAACTAGAATTAACTGCCATCATGAAAAATGTACCCATTTGGGGTACCTCTCATTTTCAAGAACTATAAGTTCTCACAAATTTAACCCAAAAGTCCCAATCTTACTGTGCTTATTTAAAACAGAAGCATAGAGTGGGTATGTCTATTTCTTGTTATTAATTCACTGGACCTAGAAACAACTTGGGAATGGGGACCGTGACCCATATCTTATCACTCACAGATAACAAACGACACACATGAGCACCCTAGTTTGTAAGTAACAGGCCCTCCAAGAACTCACATGATATCCCAAGTGCTGGATGGTACTTCTAAAAGTTCTGATAGCTGAGAAATCACACACAGGCAAGCAAATCCCTGATGAATACACATCTAAGAAACTGTGCATGCATTGTTTATTCCAGCAGCTTTATGGAATAAATTACACATAACAGATTAGTTTCAGATGGTAGGATATGAACAACTGATGTGCAGTATAAAGGAAAGTGAACTCCCACTTTTGACCCAACTAGTTCCATCTCTGGCATTTCAGATACAGAATCCAGATGCAATTCATTTTCGGAACACAGAGATTTCATAAAGCAATTTATGAGTATTATTAACGCATATTGTCCTATGATTTTTGGTGGTTGTGAAACCAAGAGTAAATTTGAACCCATCCTTCCTCCTCCCCTTTATAATGCACAACAATAAAAAAAAAAAATCTTCCTGGTATTTCCTGCCAGTATAGAAAGTCCATTATAGATTCAACTCAATGCACATTTAAAAACCTCAGTGCATAGCACATTAGAACAATCATTAATATTCCTGAGGGCTATATAATGTCTCCTAGTCCTCACCACCACTCTTATTAATTACATGGTAAAATTGAGTTTTCTTGGTGGACAGTTTTATGTATTTTACTACGTAGAACCAACGCTGCAATCGGGTATAAAATAATTCTATCAGGTATAAAATAATTCTGGCTTTTTATAATCTCCCACCTACCTTTCAACCCTGGCAAGCAAGCCTCTGGGAAGTTCTGTTAATGTGGTTTTATCATTTCAAGAATGTTATACTATCATTTTGCTTTAGCTTTTCACACAGCAAAATGCCTTTAAGATTAATCTAAATCATTGCATGTCTTACTGGCTTGTTCCTGTCAACTGGGTAGTATCCACTGTTGGGACATATCATAGTTTATGTACTCACCCACTGAAGGATGCTTGTGTTATTTCCAGTTCGGATCAATTATGAATAGAGTTGCCATAAACATTTGTGCACACATTTTATTGTGAGCATGAGTTTTAATTCTCCTGGGCAAATACCTAGGAGTAGAATTAATGGGTCACATGGTACATGTATGTTTAACTTAATTAGAAATTGCCAAATAAAAAAATAAAAATTGTTCACCGTGTGTTCACTCATGTTTAAATGATTCCAATAGTGCTATTCACCATGACAAAATAATATCCTTAAAATAATTGGAAGCTTTTCATTTTTTCTTTTTACTTTTAAAAGTTCAATTAAATCTTTACTATTTCAACATGATTTTAAAAACAAAATTAGCTGCTTGATAGTTATAGAAATACAAAGCCTGAGGGATCTAGTGATGAAAATAAACTTGTAACAAGAGCAGGAGAAGCAGGGAAATGTTTTCCTCACAGTTAAGTTTGAGCAATTTAACCCAGTGGCATGTGCATCAAGACCAATTTTCAATTCATAAATAAGTCTGCTCCTCCTGCCCTCTGAAAACATTCACCCCAGACTAATTACAGAAGAAATGGAACATGAGCACCTGCCAGGGTACACCCACAATTGCCACTCTTCAGTTGCTACTTTAATGGGAAACACATGAACAGGATACTACCCAGAAGACAACTGACCAGTGTGCTCTGAGCAAAATAGATGTTACCAGAAAATGAGCTACATGAGGTATGTGACTCTCTTACACAGCCTGAACCCAGAAAGGAGACTGATGGTCTTTTGTTTGCATGTGAATGTGCTGAGCCAAAGATGAGATGCTGAAATGGAAATTAACCTGTAGCACAAAGTTGAAAGGCATTATTACTTGTCATCTCGCTGCTTATCAGCTCACCTACATGCCTGCTATCAATGTATAATCAGACTTGGTGAGTTCTTAGCATAGTTAACATGAGTTACTATGTAACTCACGGTAACTTCAGAGGAACAGGAAGAAATAGCATAGTGATGCCTGTCACTGTTAAATAATGCTAACTAACACGCATTGCCTGGTCGCCAGCACTGTTCTGAGTACTGTGCACACAGAATCTTTTTATATCCTTGATTCCTAGTGTATTAGTCAGTTCAGACTGGCATACGAAAATACATAGGCTAGGTGGCTTAAACAACAAAAAATTTATTTCTCATATTTCTGGAGAATGAAATCAAGGTGCCAGCTGATAAGGGTCTTCACTTTAACTTGCCAGTAACCGCCTTCTTGCCATGTCTTCACATGGAAAAGAAAGTGGTGGTGGAGGGGAGGATATGGAGGGAGATTGTAGGCTGCCTGGTCTCTAATAAGGATACTACAACCAGTCAATCCTCACCCTTCAACCTAATTACTTCCCAAAAGGTCTATCTCCATATACTATCACATAAGGGTGGGGACACAATTCAGTCTATAGCATCTACTTTACAAATAAATAATGTTTTTTAAGAGGTTAAAGAGCTTACAATGTATCATTCATTCAGCAATCTGTAGAAGTTGAGCCTGATTTCAAGGTTGTCTTATACTAGAGAATAATAGCTACTGACTGCCTAATATGTGCCAGATTCATCTACACAATATTTTTAATCTTCATAGAAAATCTTTCAAGTCAATATTTTCTCCATTTGTAGATATGAAAATTCTAGTCTCTAATAGTTCATTAGCTGTTCACAATTTACCATCTGAACGTATTTTATTGCATATAATGCATGCCAGTTGTTCTCCAAATATATACAGTGTCATCACCATCTAAATTTGGAAACTCATTAACTTTCAAATAAATGTAGATTTTTGGACCAAACTTACTGAATTAGACTACTTACTGAATCAGAAACTCTAGAGTTGTGTCCCCCCATGCGTGTTTTAACATGCCTCTAGGTGATTGTGAACTGTGCTAACTTTAACAATGATTTGTTCTATAAATTTGTTGAAACCATTTGTTTGTTCAAACCTGAATAAGCGATGTATCCATGATTCAAATACAGACTGTTTGCTTCCAAATCCTGTGGCCCTTTCACTGAACTATTTCTTGTGCCTCAACCCAACTCTACCAAAGGGGAGCCTTGGAGATAGAATCTATTTTAAAGGAAGTGTGATCAGGGAGAACACAGTTTTGAATTCTGCTTTGCCTCTATAATCCTGATCATTTCTCTTACCTACAATAATGTGATACAGAAAGGACAGTTACTGAAACTTGTAGATGGTACTTTCCACCAATCAAAAATCACCTTGTGATATAACTAAGAAATTCAAGCTTTGTGAAATTTTCATTTGCATCTGACCACTTAGCAGCCTTTTTGGTGAAAACGAGAAATAACCTAGTATATATAAACTGTAAGTAGAGAACCAAGTTACTTCTTTAAACAACTCAAATTTTACACATCCACACACACACATACACCTATGATTTATTTTTATCTACATTTAAGGTACAGTATGCTCCTCTTTGAGGAAAAAACCCATAGTATATCACATCTCATTTTGGAAGTTTAAATAATTTACAAAGAGGAATAGATGTCTGCCTATAAAAGAAATGACTAAGATTTATTTATTTATGCATACAAGAGCTGGAGTACAGGCCAGAGGTGGGCGGGGGTGAGAGGATTCACCAGACAGAGCGGGGAGCAGAACAGGCAGATCAACAGAAGTACACTGCTGAGGGGAGCACCGGGCACAGAAGGAGAGGTCTGCTACACCAATGGGGTCCCCTCCCCGGCTGGAGGCAGGGATCGAACTCGTGCTGCAGTGGCTGTGGTTTGCTTCATAGTGCGTTGCTTAACCCACTGCGCCACCAGGGAGGCCCAAGAAATAGCTAGTTTTCTGGGGCAAATAAAGGTACTAAGTTTCCCAATAAGGGCCTTTAAAATCATTAACAATGCCAAAGCACTTTAAAAGAGGTTGTTTCCAAGGCAAATATGATCACCTGCTCACACATCTAAAACGTTCTAATGTTATTAGCAATATTAATGAGCAGGTACTAGTTACCATGCTAAACATTTCACATGCAGTAAAACACAATCATCACAAACATGAATAGATTCTGGGATTATTCCCATTTCAGAGAAGTAAGCTGAGATTCAGTGACATGAAATAACTTGCCAGAACTACTTCTGGACACTAGGTTAAGCCTATTCAAAATCACTAACTAAACAGTCACTCCGCTGGACCAGTCACTCAGACCTTAGCGCTGCATGGATGGGCTCAGTGTTGCTCTGCATCTGGATTAATTTCAACAGTCCATCTGCGAGTCAGCCTGAGCTCTGGGAGAGATGGCACAGCCTCAGCATTAGCCTCATAGCATTGGCCTCATAGCACTGGCGCTTCACTGGGACAGAACAGCAGCAGTGATGACATGGTGGACCTGACCGAGCCCTCCACCTAGTGGGAGGCAGAGATCAAAGTGATAAAAGGACAGTGGGACCTGTAGTTTTACTTGCTTGTTTGTTTTTCTCTTGATTCTTATAAACAGACCTATTAATCATGCAGTTTGTAGTTTTGGTCATTTTCACGGACTCCTAACACATTTGAGTCTGTGAGGCAAGAATTAGTGTGTTCTATGTATATTCAAGCTTCTCATATGAAAGAAAATTCTTTAAAAACATATCACCAGCCAGCAGAAAGATTATCCTATTTTTCTGCTTCAGAGTTGTAGATGGATGTGACTTAAGTCCTAATTGGGAAAGACTTCATGTGATTTATGACAGATACCCTTTTAAGTAAACTTTTTATTCTCTTTCAGTCCATCTACCAAAAACAAAAGCTGTTTTCAGTACAGCATGTTGCGGTGAAAGGGCTTTCCAAGAAAATTGTTGTGTGTGATTTTTCTGTCCTGATTTGGGAAGTTCATTTTGTGCAGCTGTCAGGAAGTTTGCTCAATGGCTTTTGCCTTTCACCTCCACCCCCTCTTTATCTCTACAGGCAGATTTCCCACTTTTATTCTTTTACTCCTTCCTTCCCTTCACACCTGCCTCCACTTCTCCCAACCACTCTAATTCTATTCATCGACCACCTGAAGAACACAGCTAGGAAAGGAAGCTAAGGTTTTATAACTTTTGGGGAGATTTTACTGTGGTAATAAGGGCCTTTTAAACCTGGCCCAGCTACACTTCTCATCACATGTTGTGTTGTGACTCTTCAGAACTGTGTAGATTAAGAACCTGTTATTTTGTGTCTCTCCTTTATTTCTTTGTAAGCATTTGAGTTCACTGAATATTCTGGGAGTCTCAATTAGATCAAAAAACAGTCCCTGCCCTCAAGGAGCTCATGCTTACCTGGGGATAAGGAATAGGAAGAGGCAATAGATTTATGAATAACAAAATTCTCCCTAATTAATCTGGACCCAAATTGATTCACTTAGCAGGTGGTGCCTCTTAAATCCCTTTTAAACAAGTCTTTTCAGGCATCAAATTCACAAATTTCTATGGGTCAGGGGTTATAAATTTTCTAGTAAAAGGATGGATCTTGAAATCAGATTATTCACTTAAATCAAAATCCCAACTCTGCCTTGACAAATCACTGAATTTCACTGAGTCAGTTCTTTCCAGTGTAAAATGGAAATGAAACTTCAAGAGTTAAGCATGAGGATTTAATGAGAAAATGTCATACAAAGCACCTGCCATAATTCCTGGTGTATAGGAAGGTTTATTTTCTTTCTCTCTCTTCCCAAAACCCTATCAGATTAGAGCTACTATTATCACCCCATTTCATAGATAAGGAACTAAGGCACAGAGATGTCAAGCAACTTAGCAGGGTACACTGCTGATATATGAATTATCTAGTTCTTAAAGCAGATTATAAAGGTGCAGATCATGGAAGGAGAGCTAACCCAGCTGGAATTGAGGTATACAAATGGGCAGTCTTCAGATATTGGGTTCTGTTGTATTTGCACTGAGATTTGAAAATCAAGAAAATTCACATTTGTAGCAGCAAGAAGGCAGCACATTGGGCAGGTTCGGGATGGTTCTTAACAGACGAGGGTAAAGGAAGGAGTCTTGGAGCCCTTGGTGGCTTTTATGCTTTATTTAGTAGAGGTGGCCAGGTACATGGCAGGCAGGGTGCTGGGGGGCCGGGAGGCTGGCAGGCCTCCCATCCCCCCAGCGCATCTCACCCTCTCGACTGCTGCTGCTGCAGCTGCTTGTCGGTACTGTTGGTTCTAGTGTCCTCATGACGCCGCCCATTTAAGCCCGTGTCCAACTCAGGTGCGCCCACTTGCGCATGCCCACCCTAGAATGCTCACAGCACCCCAGGTGTCCATCATCAGTGGTGGGAGGGTGGAAAGACCTGATTTCTCTAACCCTACAACATTAAAGCTTATATTTCTGACTTATCTCCAGAAAAAGTTGTTAATTTGGCAATATGCAACCCATAACCTGGTAGGGCAACAAACTGTTGACTGACGACTACTTGCTGGATTGAGCACATGTTCTCTCTCTCCCAGTTGTCAGTACTCACAGTTGTATTAGGAAGGGTCTGCTTCATGTCTGATTTGCACACACATTGATACAGAATAGGCAATGTTCAGAATATAGTCTTGTCCACAAAGACACAGAAAACTATGCTTAATAATGTGTACAAGTGTTTGAAAAGAATGGCATAAAAGGCCGTATGAATGCAGGAAAGGGGTCTGAGTGAAAAGGAATCAGGTTCAAAACACAACCACTTGCATGCTGTATAAGCATCTGAGTCACATGTGCAGAGTTTTACATGTGCTGCTCCTTTCCACATAACCCACAACCTAAACACAAAGCTAAAAACGCAGGTTTCTTTATAGACCATTAGCCTAAGATGCATTTGCCTTCAATATTAAAAAAAAAAATCCTTCTCGGTTTGACAGAAATAGAAAACAGTTTAAATTTTCACTTGCAATATCATCTAAACCATCTGTTTTCATCTTTCAGTTCTCTAGGACTTACTGATTGGCATGACCTTGGAGAGCAAACAGATATATTAGCAAAACTCTCCTAGAAACTGCAAAGTGTAGGGAGAAGAAGGCATCCGGCCTTCTCTTATAACCTTATGAAAGAAAAAGAGTCCGTTCAATTTATAAGCAAAGAAACTGGAGCTAATAAGTTATACAAGATCACACAGACCTAGAACTTCATACAACTTTATCAGTCTATCTATCTGAAAATCATGTTTAAAGACGTCATCTATGATATTATCATTTATACAAAAATGATAATGTATATTGTGTATTTGAATATCTTCCTGGTAGGTAGGTAAATAGGGAGTAGATCAAGTTATATTTGGCTAGAAGAAAGCACTAATATACTCATAAATGGCCCTGCATTTGTAACACGTGCATCGGTTTTTTGTTTTACCTTCTCAGTTGTGTTTACTTAGTTTCATTAAACTGAGATCAGAAAGAACATCATCTATTTACCAGCTGATTATCATTTTTAGTGTGAACCTGAAGTAATGCTTGTATATTTATAAATCTCTATGTGAAAATTTAAAATCATTTTCCTTCTCTAATCTCTCTCATTTTGCCTTTAGAAGCACACAAAAGCATTTCAACCACTCCCAAATTCCCCTTGTAATACCCTTAATGATTCTGAAATATTTTGTTATTCCCCAAATACCGCCCTAAAGACAAGTCATTGGACTCCAGGCTCTTCAAACTGCCAAGTTGAATAGAGTTCAAATGTTCTTTTAACCAAACTCTAATTTACAAGAAAGACACATATAGTAGATAATGTGTAAGATACTCCGCCAATACCAAGGTAACAGAAAAAAAGCTATGTCATCAAGAAGTCTTCTCAGAACTTTTTATAATCAAGAATAATCATCTTTATCAAATTCTTGTAACCTGATCATAACACTGTTGTGTATATCCATATAACTAATAACATATGTCAAACTTTCATTATAGTAATGTATAGCTTAAGATTTCTCCAACAAGAACAATTAGTATTTCAAAATTTATGATTGTTTTTCTATTTTGGACATCAGAGCATTTCTCCTTAATGCAGCATAAAGGGGAAAACAAAACAATGAAAATATTAGCCTAATAAAATTAAAAAAAAAAGGTTGAGTTATTTAAATCACAATCTTTTTGGTTTCGTTTTGTTTTTAACAGCATAGTGTTTATTATAGCCAGGCATTAAATAACTAAATAAGTCCTTAAAGCAGTTTTTTAACAGTATTCATACTTTTATTGAGAGGTATGAAATACATGTGGTCAAAGTTCTTGTTTTCACTTCAAATTGAAGAGTTGGAAAGTATAAAGACCTATACTTGAATTTTTATCAAGATAATAGGCCAACAAATTATGCATATCCAGGCTTCTACAGGTCTGGAATTCTTACTGGGTAGGAGTATATAATGAGAATTTTGGTCGGTGACTACATATTTATTTTTTAAAAAGAATTATCATTGTTAAATTGTCCTAGTCTTTTTTTAAATTTATTTATTTTACAATGTTTGCTTTCTTTTCTAGGTGTTGTCCCCAGAGAATTCCCACCACCAATTGCACCCATTCCACCCATGCACCATCACCATAGTCCCTTGTGCTCTTCCTGTCCCTGCCTTGATCCCAATCCCTCCCTCTTCCCTGCAAAATGTCTCAGATTTATAGTTGTCTGTTCATTTTTATTTTGTTTTATTGTGTTTTCTTTTTTTGGTGGTGGTGTTATTGTATTATTATTTTTTTTCCTTGATCCTCTATATTCCTCCTATGAGTGAGACCATCCAGTATTTTTCTTTTTCCTTCTGATTTATTTCATTAAGTATATTCCCTTCAAACTCCATCCATGTTTCTGCAAATGGCTTTAGTTTATCTTTTTGATTGCTGAATAATATTTCATTGAAACACAATCTTTATGAATTAACCATTTTATAACAAGGTATAAATATGAAAACATAATACAGACAAGACATTTTTCAAAGACACAGCATCTACTAATATTTTTTATGCTACAAAAAAAAAAGGCTCACGGAAGAGCAATTTTCAGAATGATCAGTGCATAGCCAGGCATCTCTTCTACTAGAAGCTTCACAAAAGGGCATATTCCCTCTGACCTCAAAGTTTTGATTTCGGCAGTTCTTACCCAAGTTTACTAGTTTTGCTAAGCTTTAAGCAGATGCTACCTAGATCTTTGGTGATATTTAAAGTTTAATGTCAATTTCCTTAATGTTTCCAGAACCATGTGAACAAAAAATCAAACTTTGCAAAGTCACATAAAATGAGTAAATTATTTTTTAAGTAAGTAATAAGCTCCTTGAAGACAAGAATTCTCATGTTCTCTCCATCACTATGATATCGCTTGCACATAGAAAAAAGCATAGCACACAATAGATACTAATTAATTCAGTACTTATAAGAATAAATTCTGCAGTTCCACACACTTCCCCTAATGACTCCTTACTAAGCATAACATAACCTGGGACAAAGAACTCCCAAAAAGCAGTTTGTCCTATATATCAACTCACATATTTATAGTTTTAGAGCCAAACAGGATATTTAAAGTTGCCTTTAAACTCTGTCATTTCACATATGAGGAAACTGAAGTCGAAGCTCTCCGATTTATTGACGTGGCCTTGATTACCTAGCTAAGTGATGATACCTGAGCCCTTTTTGTTACTTCCTTTACCTATTTCTACAGTTAATCCTCACTACTACAATTCCCACACCCCCCAAAGTATTTATAGGCTTGAAGATTTCATCCTGAAAAATCCTCCTAAAAATCTCATATGATTTTGCTTGGGGTAGGAGGATGTGGGGATTATAGGAGTTGTCACATTTTAATGTAATCTACCAATA
This sequence comes from Galemys pyrenaicus, assembly GCA_019455555.1. NCBI lineage: Eukaryota > Metazoa > Chordata > Mammalia > Eulipotyphla > Talpidae > Galemys > Galemys pyrenaicus. Next base: position 2,753,547 of record JAGFMF010011799.1, on the reverse strand, counting down.
ACCAGATGTTTTCCTTAACTAAAAAGATCTTTTGAGCCCATCTGAGTACTTGAAATGTTTCATTACTCTTACATTATTTCATGAATAGCCAGTGTGTGTGTGTGTGTGTGTGTGTGTGTTATTGTCTGCTGCTAGTGTTGTAACAGAGAGTCCAAAACTCTGATTTGGCCACAAGAGGGCAGCTACAACATTTCCTCCCTAATCTTTGCAGTTCTAAACTGTCAAACTGGGCATTTCAGGACTAAGGCTGCCACAGAATCACTGCCAGATAACACCTTTCATCTGAATTCTCAATATGTCACAAACATTCTTTCTTGGGACATTTTTTGTTTTGTTTTCAAACAGATATTTTCCAACTTTGTTCCAGATCTAGAGGCCTCTTTTAGAACTCTGTGCCAAGATAACCATCTACAAGTATCTTTGGAGACCAATAAATCATTAAGCTAATTTGGAAACCCACAGAAAGTGTTTTATTTTAATTATATTTGACCCCATATAAAAATGAAAACAGTAATGATCATCTGATTCTGCCACATTTAATAAAGTTTGTTCTAAGTGCTTTATAGGATTTGCCAATTTTTGCCTCATATCATAGTCTTCATTCGTCATTTCCATCTTTGTGATATTCTGAAATTATTCAGAATTATTTGTGATATTCAAGTCAAATTATTATGGAATTTTATCACTGAGCTAAATAGTGGGAGGTCAGCAAACCAAAAAAATAGAGATTAATGATACCTAAATTCCATATCCTCATAGTTCTATAAAAACATAAAATTTATTACATTTTCTAGCTGAATAGAATTGGGAGTTAATTTGAAAAGTAAATGTCAGGAGTGTGTGTGTTTGTGTGTGTGTGTTGTGTGTGCTAAATTATAGTTATTGATAGATTGGATATTTACTAATTTTTTTTATTTTTGAAGATTGCATAGAAATATATTTTCTTTGAGTTTTTCATGAAGTCTTCCCTTAAAAATCCTTTTTAAATTTGCAACTCCTCCTCAACCCCACATATCCTATCACTACTTCCCACTGCATTTTTCTCAACAGCACTTATCAACCATTTCTTTTTTGTTTGTTTGTTTAGAAAAAGAAAAAGGTTATTGAGAAGGAAAGGAACAGAAATAAAGTGGGACTCCCAGGCCAGTGGAACCAGGCCAGGGAGGGGCAAGGGAACCCTCAACCATTTCTTACTTTTTAATTTTACTTGGTTTCTGTTAGTCTCTTCCAAAATACTCCTCCAACTAGAGCAAAAGTCCTATGATAAAGAAAATTTTCTTTGTTTTGGCTTTTGCCACATTCTAAAAGTCTTAATAGTGTCTAACACATTGTAGGAACTCAATTCAGCAACATTGTCAAATCACAAAAACTGGAGCATTTTTACTAGAACTCATTTTTAAATCTCTGTTACTCTATTGCTACCTAAGTACATCCAAGGAGACCTCCTTAAAATAGATAATAACCCATTCAATCAGATATGAAAATATTTCTTAAAACAAATATTTTTTTTAAGATTTATTTATTTATGCATACAAGAGTTGGGGTACAGGCCAGAGTCATGGGAGGTGAGAGGATTCACCCGGCAGTGGAGATCAGAACAGGCAGACTGACTGAAACACACTGCCAAGGGCAGCAGCGGGCGAGGCAGGAGAGGTCTGCTATGCCATGTGGGTCCCCTCCCTGGCCGGCAGCAGGGATCGAACTCATGCTACAGTGGCTCTGGTTTGCTTCATAGTGCATTGCTTAACCCATTGAGCCACCAGTGGGGCCCAAAACAAATATTTTAAATAACACTTAGATTCATGGTTATTGTTGAGAGCCTCCTTTTGACTGTTCAGACCCAGCTGGTTCCTATTTCCCAGAAATCAATCAAACGTGGACAAATTCTTAGTGAACAAGAGTTGTCGTAGTATCACATGAACAAAACAGTGACCTAGAGGAATGAGCAGTGATTTAGCAGCAAGGAGAGCAAGGAGCTTACAGTTCTAGTTCTCTATCTGCAACTAGCTTATCAGGAGTGAGATGATCTACTAACTGTGAAAGTCTTTCTTTACTAAAAAAGAGAGAGAGAGACAGAGAGACAGAGACAGGGAGTATAACAGCATCCTGGTCTATATTAAAGAATTTTAGACTTCCAAGAAACAGCATATGGAGTATTTTTCAGGTGTTATTAAAATCAATGTCTCTTGTTCTCTGCTATGTAACGCCACAGTTCTGGATGAGCAATCAGTTATACTTAACTATTTAATGTACAGTTGTGAGCAAGATGTAGTTCTATCAGATTTTTGAGTTCCCCATGGTATTCTCACCATGACTGAATTTATTTCACCCTGGAAGCTCTGCCACTATCCTGTCTCTAGGATAAATCCCAATTGGAAAGAGAAGGCATTTAAAGGAACTCTTACCCCATAACTGAAGTTCATATAATGTCCAGCATGTGTCCCAAAGCTGATAACTAAGCATTTTCCGAAGCATTTTCATGGCGGTATTTGTCTCCATCTGTCCAGGATGCTATGACAGTATACTTTAGGTCAGGGGGTGGGGGAAGGACAAATAAGCAACAGAAATTTACTTCTCTCATAGTTCTGGAGGATGGAAAGTACAATCAAACTGCTGGCAGGTTTAGTATCTGGTTGAGCGCCCGCTTCCCAGTTCATAGGTGATTGTGTCCTCACATGGGGTCTACGTAAGGATAATAATCCCATTTGTGACCTAAGTACTTCCCCAAAGGCGTCCCCTCCAAATACTACCTTAGTGGGTAGTATTCAACATATGAATTTGGGGAGACACAAGTATTCAGTCTATAACAATATTTAGTAAATATTTGCTAAATGAATAAATGATAAAAGTCTTTATGCCAGTGCCTCCCTATGATTGGAGCTCTGTAAGGCCTTTGCCAGTATTATCCTTTACATAGACACCTCTTACCTACTAATATATTTCCTGATTCAAGCTGACCAAACATCAGTCCTCACCTCTGAGAATCATCTCTTTCTCAATTCCTCCACTATATTCAACCATCTTTGGGGTTTCTCACTTATTATATTAGACTTTGTAAAGCCAATTGCCTGCCTGATCTGTTATCAGTCACCACACCCAGTGAATCCCATTTCTACTTGTCCTTTGTGCTTGCTCTGAACATCTAAAGTGGATTTGTATGCTCAAGGCCTTGCTTACTTTGTTACTGTTCCAACTCATGGTTTATCCCAGAGCATGGGATCCTTACAATAATTAACTGAAGGATGCTGTTTAATCATGAGTTCTGTGAGCATACAAAATAGTGCAAGCAATACTCAACTTCAAAAAATGTTATGTTCCAAAAGTTTGTTTGTAAATAGGTTTTCTAGCACTTGAGAATGCATTTCCTAAGCCATCCCAAACAACCCATCTATTTTCATTCCTTAAAAAATATTCATTGAGTTAGCCCCCTACTTTATACAAGTCACTAATCTTGGCACAAGGGAAACAAAGAACCGAGATTCAGCCCCTTCCCTCCAGTGGTTATGGAACAACAAAGAAAATGGTGGTAAAGCAAATTATATAGTATATATAAAACAGCATGTGTAAAAACAGATAACTATCCACAGTAGGGTGAGGACAAGAGAGAGTGGTGATTCCTTTGCCTAGACAGATCAGGAAGGTTTCAAAAAGAGACTCCTGCTGAGGTCTGAAGAATGAGGAAGTGTGCATCCAGCAGATGAGTGGAGAAGGGTGTTTCTGGTATGTGACTGGCAGCCTGCCAGACCAACACCCAAGCATCCATTTAACACCTAATGTAGTCCTGCCAATGTTGTAGCACTGCTGTAGAAAGAAGTAGATTTTTGTAGGCTGACCTGGGAAAACCTGTTTCTGTTGAAAATTAAAATCATCAAGAAGAGTTTGTCCTGGGTTCTTGCCAACATACACACACACACACACACACACAGACATGTTCCACTACCATCATACCACCGACACCAACACCAACACATCTGGGCAAAAAAGAAAAGCAATTCAGTGACAAAAGAAGCAATTCAAGCTTTCTGTGTCTTGCAAAACTCCTCTAGCCAATCCTGTGAATACCAGGTCATGTGTGAGGCATGTTACAGACTTAACATACTACAGAGGTCCACACCCAAGGAGCTTAACAACTATCTGTATAGGCAAGACTTGTGCATATAAAATAACAAAGAGTTCAAAGCAGTAGCTGCCAAAGAATGACATGCTATTAGTACTATAGCCATTGCTGCTTTTTTTTTTCTTTTTCAGAGAATAATTCAGTTTAGCTCAACAAATGTTTTATATTAAATGCCCACTACAGGTCTACTGATGATGTAAGGCTTCATTCTGAATTTCACAAGGAAGCATCCACCAAGTTCTGTAAATACAAATAAATTTTCTTCCCAAAGTCAAATCTGGAAAGACTCTGGGGGGTCTAATATAATAGGAATTCTATCTTGCTCAATACAGGAAACATTAACACAGAAGGTATGAGAAAGATTTCCTACCAGTCAGAACTATCTGAATTAGAATGAACTGCCTTGGGCGGCAATGAGTTTCCCGTCAGGCTAGATAATTACTTGGCAGTGATTTTGTAGGGGTGACTCAAGTATTCAATGACCAGTAGGCTCCCTTCCAACCCTATGATTGTATGAAATTCTACAGCTCCCCCTTGATAGCACAATGGATGAAACTGGGAATCCACACTGTAGAACTGTAACAATGTTGAAGATTAGCCATGAGTTAGGCTCATTCAAAGTACAAGAAGCCAATCAGAGTGGTGGGGAGGAAAGGGAAAAATGAGAATGTGTAACTTCTACCAGGAACCTGGTCAGATGTTTGAGGAAAGCTTCAGGATGCAAAAATTCATCAGTACTCAAAGGGGATTATGACAATTAGCACTCCATGACAAAGATTAACTACAAAAATAAAAGGATAGCCTCTGAAGAAGAAATATGTAGGATTCTAAAGTATTTTGAAAATCTCATCTGGATCTCTGGCCCCCACACTGAAAGAACCACATGGAGGTTAAGACACTGATTTTTAGGAACCTCCAATTATTGTTGAGGATGTGTCCAAGAAGAGAACATCTCTAAAGTGAAACAAGGAGACATAGGCAAAGCAAAGCCTACTGAGTAAAATATGTTATCACAGGATGATGATTGTAAAAGAAAGACAAATACCCTTGGGTACTGAACAATCAAGGAACAAGTTTTTTAAAATCCTGTTGTCAGGTGGCACATAAGAACAAATTGCAAAGGCTGTAATTCACTGAGCTCCAGGCTTCTTGTATCTAAAACAAAGTCATTGTGTCAATGCAGACATGCTGACTAATGTGCTCTCAAGTAATACACTGTGCCTACATTTGCATTTCTATTTAACCAAGTCCAGACTTGTAACTAAGATTGTTTAACTCGTAGGAATTTCTGAAAACAGGAGGCCGAATTAGAAATCTGCAACAAAGTCCCTTCCAACTCTAAGATCTACAAAAGAAAACAATTATAAAACAGGTAATCCTGATACATGCCAGGAAGAAACTAAAAAAAAAAACCTGGATTCCTGAATTTTCATCTGTGACTTTCTTATTCTTCCTTTATGAACTAAAACGATGGCTTAAATAGTTAAGCCAAATGCATGGACGTAAAATCAATATGCCACACACCAGTGACATTCTTGTTTTTGTAGGAGAGAAAGTATTTGATCATGTAGGAGAAACCCTTCTGCAAAATCTACAAAGCTTCCATAGACAAAGCCTCATTAAATCAGTAGGGGTTCTGCCCAGTGCCCAGGGAACCTCATCAAGAGAAGCCAAATTATTTCTTTGAAAAAAAAAAGCTATCAACATTACAAATCATTTGCTATTCTCAAGAGAATCTTCCAGTATTGCAAAACCTGATAATTACTAATTCATGACTGATTTAGGAAAAACATCAGCTTAAGTAATCAGGCCAGAGTACTGCTGCTGACCGCAATGCTGGCAGGAGACCTACGCTTTCTTTCATCATTCCTTTCATAAATGTTAACATTCTGCAAAATTTAGCTTTTAGCATATTAATTTTGTTTTGATTTTTCCATCAAGCGCCTATATCTTCTCTGACTTTCATATCACGAGACCAAAACCCAGGGAGTTATGAGTGATTTCACAAATCATATTTGGAAAGACATGGATTATTTTCTGTAAAGTATCAGATCACAGAGCCTTTGAAAGGACTCTACAAACACATAAACATCTCTTCTATAAATTGGCAGTACGTTCTGTGTAAATAAGCAGGGAGAATTTAATTAATGTACTAGTTGACCCTGCGTACCACAACTTGCACATACCTATATTAGGGTAATGCACACTTCGCTCATAGAAGCGTTATTAAACAGTCACTTCATTTGACGAGCAGATAAGCACATCAAAAAATGTTCCATACGTACCTGCTTTGGGGAAGACATTTTCTATAAAGATACACAAATCTCATTATCTACAAAGTTGTTCCCCTTCTGTTGGAATTGTTTTTCTGCTTAAAATTTAAAAAAAAAATTAAGAATATTTTCTTATTCTGCAGAAGACTTACAGAGAAAATTAAGCCAAAATTATGTCCCGCAGATCCAAAGAGATTGTCTATACAACTATATCAAATTTTCTTTTCAGATCTTTCCTTTCCTGAGACTCTACTTTCCAAGTAAACATGCTTTTATAGTAAAAGGCAAACTCTTGTCATCAACTTACTTTTGTGGGGGAAGAAATTTCTACTATCACCTCTTATATGCATGCAGCAAAAAAAAATTTTAATTTGTAGGTCTATTCACTAAGACACAGCATCAGTATTCATGGAAGGGAAAAAAATTAATTATTTAAGGAGTGGAAATTTTCAGTAAATATTTTAGCAAGCTTATGATAAGTAAGTATTCATAGATTGTGACTCTGCAAGTTGATAGGGTGATTACAAATACTTTGTCAATATATGTTAAGGTTTTAAATGTTTGAACCCTAATTATTAAAAGTATATTGGGGGAAGGAGTCTTATTTTTAAAAATCTAAGCTTAAAGAGACTTTTGCACAAGATATTTCCTGCAGCATTATTTATAATAGAAAAACATAGAAACAATATGTATGTTGAACATAGGAAAATGGTGAAAGTTAATAATATAACCTCTCAAGAGAAAACTGTGCAGCCATGAAAAATATTTATGAATATTGGTAGTGATATGAAAATGCTTATATTATAATTTCAAATTTAAAAAGAGGACAAGCATATTACATATGACAGGTATACATATATAAAACATTTGCCTTTATGCTTGTACAAATCAATAATAAATCTCTACATGTCAAAGACAAAAAAATATTGGGTGTTTTCTTTTTTCATCTTTTCTGTATTTTCTAACTTTTCTTCAGTGTGCTCCTTTAGGAAACATTTTAGATCCAAAAAAGAGGACTTCTGAACAGACCCAGATTAGAACTCATGCTCAATATTCCTGACCAAAATTAGATAAGGCTTGAGGGAAGTCAGATCTGAGGAAGGGATTTTGGTGGTACTAATATGTATTTAATTAATTCATAATGAATTAAATAAATAACAGTTCTATAAATTTACTCCTGAAGGAGGAAGGAGATCATAGAACTCAGAGTCAAACCTAGATGATCATTTAGTCTGCATTCTGTAACAACAAGAAGAATGACTCTTGAGAGACGGAGATGTCATTTAAGAATTAGAAAAATATAGCAGCAGAGAATTTACAGGAAGAGCAACTTTCAACAAGGTAGAGGAGGTTAGAAATGTTAATGAGGCAGAGATGCAGTGAGGTCAAGGAAAATGAGGAGGGGATACTGAACTTAACAAATCAAAGACTAATCTGGAAATTACAAAGAAAAATTAAATCTCAGATGGTTAGTTGGCAAGGAAACAGAGGTGGTCAGCGCAAAGAGAAATGAAAACAGGCAGCAGGGTCATTTGTCTCGTCCTTTACAAAACAAGAGAGATACTGAGTGTTTGAAGCCATCCATGAGAGACAGAAGATTCAAGATGTGGAAATAACCCAGAACCATCCTGCCCCTTGCCCAGGCCTAACAGTCAGAAGCCACCCAACACATACCTGCATCTGGCACAGAAGTACACCTCAAACTTAGTCTATATACCTTTGGGATCCCACCTCCAAACCATTCATTGATATAAACGGTCTCCTCTACTAATCAAATGGGCATATACTATCTACACCTATGCTCACATGACTCTTCCCTCCCTCAAGGACTGCCATTACTTGCTTCTTTTGTGTCTTCCTCCTCTGTTACCTTAAAATGTTAGATTCCATGGTCCATCCATTGTCCTTGTATTTGTCTCCTAAAGCTGCCATAACAAACTATTACAAACTGGGTGCTTAAAAGCAACATAAACATATTATCTCACAATTCCAAAGGTCAGAAGTCTAGAAATCAATGTATTGTAGTATCACTGGAGTCATGTTCTCTCTGACAAGTCTACAGAAGGATCCTTCCTTACCTCTTTCTAACTTTCCATAGCTCCTGGCAATCATTGGTGTTCCTGGCTTTACACAGGCATGACTCCAATCTCTGCCTCCATCATGTGGTCTTCTTCACTGTCTGTGTTTCTCTTTTCTCTTCTAGTCATTGGATTAGGACCCACTTTACTCCAGTATTACTTAGTGTTAACTGACTAGATCAACCAACACCCTATCTTCAAATAAGGTGATATTCCAAGGTTCTGGGTTGACACAAATTTTAATTGGACACTATTTAATCCAGTGAAGAATGGTTCATTCCAGTCTGGTCTCATCTACTCCCAATCCATTTACTCCCTATACATGCTTCATATGCATCCCCAGACTCATTTTCAACCTCGGACTCCAGGTCCAAATTTCTCATTGTTCATTGAACACAGTTGGACAGGAAATCCATAGGACCTTCAAGCAAAAGTGTCCACTTCTAAAAGAGAATCCAAATTCTACAATAGTTCCTGTGAAAAGCTTTGCCATTGTCATCAAATTATTTTCTTTCTATCAACTCCCAACACACTTTATCAGATGGTAGACCTAGGAATTCCATTTCAACCTCCACTGCTAAGATTTAAGTCTGGGTTCTCAACCTTTCTTTAGACTACTCAGGCAATAAAGTTTCAGTTGGGTAAAACACTATTAAACACCTCCCAAGTGATAGCGCAGGACCTTTCCCTTCTCTAGTTTTCTTTCTTTTTGCTATTTTCCCTTAATGTATTTTTATATTAAAAAAAACCCTGATAATTCCACCCTGTGTCTTACAACTCTTTCTTGACACCCTTTCTCCCACAAGATGAAATGTAAGTTCTCCCCTAATCACAAGAGACCTTTGACAAACTGCTTCCACATATGCTCCACCCTCGCCTCCGGTATTTTCTCACTTTCATGGTGGACTTTTAGATCTTTCCAGATTCTTTAATGTGATTTTCTCCATTCTATGCCTGGTGATGTTACAGGGCAGGGAGGGGAGCACCCTAAAACCCCCAAACTTGCCATCTCTGAATGTGTTTTGTTATCTGCCGCATTTAGATAAACATATAAAATGGAAAGGAACTTTAATAAAATTAGGGTATAATATAGAAAGGACAAAGAACATAGTTACTAACTTAAGCATTTAAAGTTACTCATCTCTTTGAGGGTAAAAGTCTAGCTAAATAAGATTGGCCCAAAACAAGGCCCAAAAGCCTGCCACATGTCTAAAGGACCTTTCTTTCAGTAGAGACCATAGAAAAGGGTCAAAAAGAGTCAGACAAATTTGGGAGGAAAAGAGCAAAATCAGAATTAAAATGAAAACTGCCATTGTTCACCTCCCCACGGGCCTCTCACCCACATCTGTTTTAATTAGTCCAAGACCAAAAAGCAAGCGCAATTTCTTCACATGTCCCTCTGCTCCACGTGCCTCCTCCAGGTCTCCTTGCTGCTCTCCACCTGCTTCCTTCTTCCTCCCTTCCTTCTGTCCTCCTCTTTACAGAATCTTCTTTCCCTGCTCGGCTCCACCCTCTGAACCATGATTCTGGAACTTCCCCTTTCCTGGGGACCACCCTGTTACAGTAAGTCTTTACCTATTTTTAAAGTGCAGTTCAGATGACCTCTCCCCTCCTATCTCCCATCAGAATCCAACAGAGTCTTTGTGCCTCCACAGGTTTTTATTCCAATTTCTAAACAAGCACATTTATTTACCACATTGTGTTGAAATGTATCTTTGTACCTGTCTGTGTCCATTGCTAAACTGTGAACTCACAGAAGACTAGTAACAGATAGTACTCATTCATCTCAGTCTGAATAGATATGATTATAAAGACACTCCCCACCCACCCAAGGTTCAGGGTTTCACTCAATTCTAACTTCATCTTAGATTTTTTTCAGGCTCCTCACTTTAGGCCATGAATGTCTCCTTCCTCTGAATGGCTATAGCACTTACCCTCTATAGCACCAATTTGTCATTTACAACATGATGTTTTCCTTTCTGATTTATTTCAAAGCTTCTTTTCCAACATTTAGTCTAATATTTTGCACCATAGTAGATGTTTCCAGTATTTACTAATTGGTAAAACTTTTAGAAGATGGATCCTGGAGAAAATGAAAAGGAATTGAACTCAGGCAACACGATAGTTTCAGTTGTAGAAAGATAGGGTGTATTTCCTCTTATGAAACTAAAAGGATGAGAAGGAATATTTAGGAAAATGCTAGACAAAACTACAAAGGTCCTGAATAAGAGAGCTTCAATCTTAAAAAAAATAGCTGGACCTTGAGCACATCATGTGAGATAAGTCAAACAGAAAAAAAGACAAGTATTATATGATATCACTTAAATATGAAATCGAAGAAAATCAAACCTGGAAAAAAAAAAAGAGTCAAGTAGTGGATATCAGCAGATGGATGGTGTTTTAGAGTACAAACTTGTAACAGGTAGTAAATAAGCACAAAGATCTAATGTACAGTATAAGAAATACTGACAATTTTATATTATAATGATGTAACAAATATTGTTTCAATATTATAATGATGTAACAAATATTGTTTCAATGGAAATCATTTTAATATATAAATGTTTCAAAGTATAGTATACCATAAACCTTAAATTTACAAAATGTAATGTGTCAAATTTATTAAACAGTCATGGGAAATAATATCTTAAGCTAAGTGTGTCACACAGGTGTTAAATTCAGTTATATAACAGCAGTCAAAATTTACCATTTACAAATAGGAGTATATATAACTTAAATACAACATCACACATCACACACACTTTAACTTAAGTAATGTCCCTGTAGAGACAATAGAAAGAGATGGTGAGAAAGAAAGAACTGTGACATGCAGGCAGTTCTGTTCACTACTTCATTAAAGGAACAAAGAATAACAAGTGCCCCAGGCCTACTTCCCATGTACCCCTCAAGAAATAAGCAACTCATGATGCTAAAACTGATCTTCCTGTTTGAGGATTAACTCAAGTCAGTTTCTTTTTCTTTGTACAGTGAAGGAAAAACACTAACTATACAGAATTTGGTAAGAGAAAGAGAATATGTGTCTGTATCCAATGTAGCTTGTATTTGCAAGTTTATATACTGAAATTTATGGGTGATTTAAAAAGATTTTTCAGGATATTGACTTCATATCATTTCTATATTGTGTACTGACTTTACCTAACCCCAAAGTAGATATGACCCCACTGGTTAAGTCTAATGTCCTTGCTATGCAATGTCCTTAGAATATCTGCTAATGATACTACTTATTTTGACAATTAGTGGTATGCTGTGGCAAGTCACTATTTAAATGTCACATGTTCTGATGCAAATATCATCACCTCAGCTAGGCTGCAAGTTGGTGACGGTAACCATAAGTTTTTATAAGACAATTTATATGGCAGAGTACCAAGGCAAAACAAAAGTATTTCATTATTGAAGGTCATTTTATCAATGTCATTTTCCCTATAATCAAACTCAGAATTTAAAATAAATAACTAAAGGTGGGAATTTCCTATTCTCTATTGAGCTTTCTGTGCTGTACTTATAGCTGTAAAATGACTGCCAGGAGAGGAAACGCCTTTGTTTGACCCAAAATTGTTCATTAAATATTAATAATTGTTACCAAGCTCAGTATAAAGGGTAATAAAAAAAGACATTGTCATAGCATTTTTCTAGAAAGATAATAAAAAAATCATTTGGAAAAAAGGCATGCCTTTATTAGTGGCCTGGGAAGGACCATCAAATCAAGCAAAGACTCACCCTCGTTTAGGGAAAATAGAAAACAACAGACAAAAATCTCCCAGGGTTAATCAACAAAATAAGGATATGTGAGGAGATTAATCAGAAATTCTTCAGGTTTAACTAAATTATCATGTGTCATCTTTAATTTTAAAACAACATTTTTAAAGTAAAATAAGCCTTTTGTGGCTGATTCCTGATACACTATTTTCTTAAGTCTTTCATTTTATTAATATGACTCTGTCCACAAGGCAGCAGGGATCTGGTGAAGATTGAGCAATTACTGAGTGTCATGGGATTATAAAGATAAGCTATTTGGATAATTTAAACTAAGAAAATAACTCTTGTTTATCTCCAGGGTGGGTTTTGGGACCTGAGTTATTCAGATAATTTGGCTGACCTACACTTCATGTTACCAGAGGAGACATTCTAAATGTGCTTCTGACACTAGAAAGTTATTTCAAACTGTTTTCAACATGTTCTGTAATGAAGGGATGTAAGGTTAAATATCATACCAGTTTAAAAGTTAGTTTGTTGCTATTTTTACTATCGGTCAGCGAGCTCCTTTTTAACTCTTGGGTCAAAGTTTTTAGACATTAAAACAAATAAATTCACTCTGTTTTTTCAAGCATAAATGATATGCAATAAGCCGCAGAGAACAGAGGTTACTCATTCTGGTTATGTTTTACTTTCTTGCAAACACACACTCATGCTCAACTGAACTCCCTCCAAGTGATTTTTAAGTATTAAAGGTGAACACAGCACTCCTTTTGCAAGGATATTTTGGGAAACTTGTGAAATGAAATGCAAATCATTAAAAGAAAACCTCTGATGTTACATTAAAAAGTGCTAGTCAAGAAATTACCCTAAGTTTAAGCTCATATAAAAACAAACTAAAATTAATGATGGGTAAGCACCTCACAACACAGAACAGGCAAAACATTCAGAATTCTTGACAACGGGTTCACATTTCCTGACCTACTGGATAAATTCTTTTTCCACGTCTTTCCTAGATTCCATCAGGTCCTGTTTTTCTCTCTGCAATAGCTGTCATTTATCTAGAATGAAACCAAGCAGAAAGTTAAAATAAATAGGGTGATATTTTTCTATGCTCCCATTTCAGTAATTACAGGTATTTATTGATGGCCTACTATGTTCCTAACTTTATGTTGGATGACATGGGAATATAAAATATATGACAAATATTGCTTAGAGTTGTATAGCTTATCTTTTATGAGGAAAAAAATAACAAGTAAAGAAAGCTTTCAGAAATATTGTCCATACAGCTTCCTCAATCAAAAATCATTCTGGTTCAATCTCTAACTACCTTGTTCCTCTCTAACCACAGGGTAATAGTAGCCAAAGCACTGAAAGGAACTGGAAAGCACAAAAACCTGGAAGTATCAAGTCAAGTATCTTTCATCTTTCAAACGCATTTCGATTATTTGACTTTAACAAATGTGACTAATAATTTATATGTTCTATTAACAAGAAATAATTTACTTTCACATTATAAATAAATGAAGCATTTTCTTATCTTATACTAGATCCCATATGGGCTATCAAAAGATTAACAAATAATTGCTGAATGATTGTTTGTACATAATGCAAATCTCATGTTATTCTCATACAAGTCTGTGGACATGTGAGCTCTAAGTTGCAATTAAAAGTTATCAGGAGGGTGAATTTCTAGTTTGCAGGGAAGTGATTCAAAGGATACAGGAAAACTTTACTAGAAAACACAATCTATGAAGAACAGTCTAAAACTCTTCCATAGAGATTACACACTCATTCTCAATCCTCAAGGTGTACTACATCCCTGGGAATATAAGAAAGTTCAGTTTTTCCCTTCCAAATCAATGAGTTTCTGTTTCTAATTCCCTACTAGACCACCGATAATTGTATTAGAATGGGGAAATTCAATATAGGCAAGATTCTGATTTTAGAACTATATACATGAAGTCAGAAAAATGTTTAGCTCCCCAGAGTTTCCTGTTTTAATGCCCTACCTTAGAATATCCTGCAAATTTTTGAAGTAGGAACTTCAAGTAAAACGAAGGAATTAAAATTTCATACTTTTTCCAAGAATAAAAAAGGAAATTAAGTCAGTTTCAAAAACACAAAACTACTCATTTAAAAACACAAAACTACAGATTTTTCATATCATGAAATTAATAAATATGCTTATAACTTTTATTCAAATGCAAACCTTTTAATTGGTGATAATAATTTCAGCCATTATTCTTTCAAAATATTTTTAAAATAAATTCCTAGGTGCTGGGACAAGTTAACTGTAAGAGGAAAAAAATAAAATAAAATTTCTAATCCTCATATTTCATCATGATAAATTCAAAATACGTTAACTAAAACAAAAAATTGCAAAACAAAAATGCATGTGAATATTTAAATATTCTTGAAGTAGAGCAGGACTTTCTAAGTTTAACGCCAAAAAAAATACATAAAGGAAATGTTGATATTTGACACATCAAATTTTTTAATTTCTGGATTTATATTCCCAATATACATCAAGTAATGTTTCTGTACAAGATACCTAAAAATTCTGAATAAAACAATTTAAGATACTTTTTAAAACATAGTTTCAATGGCAAGAAAATAGGGAATTCTTTAAAGGCATCTATCTAGAAAGGTAATCATTCATTAAAGTCAAGTTACCTGGAAGCATTTGATTCTTTTTAACCTCTGGCAGTTGAAGATTCCAGTTTTGTTTTTGTTTTGTTTTTGTTTGTAAACAAACAAAACCTACACACTGTATAGGTTTCAAGATTACATTTTCTCACGACACTTACCACCAAATGTCCATTCACCATCTACCAACAACCAACTGACCCTTTTCTCCAGCCTCTTCCTTTTATCCCCTCTAGTAACCACGATTCTGCTGTCAGCATCTAAGGGTTTGTTTCTGGATTTTTTTTTTTCCTCTATATTCCACAAACAAATCATACATTTGTCTTTCTCCTTCTGACGTAGTTTAGCACAAACTCCTCAAGGTCCACCCATCTTGTCAAGATGGCAAGTTTCATCATTTTGTTTGTGTCTGAGCAGCATTCCATTGTTTATATCTTTTCCACATTTCTATCTTTTCACCCATCATTGGGCACTTGGGTTGTTTCAATAGCTTGGCTTTTGTCAATAGTGTTACAATGAACAGAGAGGTACATATGGCTCTTCAAGCCAGTGTTTTCATATTCTTGGGTAAACACACAGAAGTGGAATTACTGGACCCTATGGTGGTTCTACTTTCAATATTCTGAGGAATGTCCACATTGTTTTCCATAACATTCACACCAATTTAAATTCCTACCAAAGTGAACAAGGTTTCCTTTTTCTCCACATCCTTATCAACATTTATTATTTTTTGACTTTTTGATAAAAATCATTCTAACCAGTATGAGGCAAAAATGTAGATTATCTTTACATGTGTGTGCTGGCTATCTGTATCTCCTTTTAACGAAATGTCTATTTAGATATTCTGTCCATATGTTAATCAGGCTCTACTCTTTTTTATTGTTGACTTGAGTTATTTACATATTTTGTAGAGTAACTAAAATATAAATAAGAATATTATTTTATTCTTTCTCTTGCTGTTGTAGAAAAATCCACAAAGACATCACAGAAACCAATGTCAGACAGCTTTTTTTCTTTTAATTTATTTATTTTTATTTTTAATATAAAATTATTTATTTATTTATTTTTGAATTTATTTTTTATTAATATAAATTTTTTTAATTTACATATACTTGCCATCAATTATAATCCCCATGTATTCCCCATCACCATCTCACCAGTGCACCATCACCTCAGTCCCTCATGCTCCCATCTTCCCTTAACCCTCCCTCTCCCCTCCCCACCAAGTGTCCCCAGTCTGTCCCTGTTTCTTCATTTTTGGTTTTTGTGTCAGACAGCTTTTTATTTAAGTTTTCTTCTATGTGTTTTATGGTTTCTATGGTCAAGTCATTAATTTTATATTCAAGTCTTTAATACATTCTGATTTGATTTTAGTATATGGCATAAGATAGTGACTAGTTTCATTCTTTTGCATGTGGCCGTCAGTTTTTTTGAGCACCATTTATTGATGAGATTTTCCTTTCTCCTAGTACGCACTTGGCTTCTTTGTCATAAATTAGTTGCCCACATATATGCGGTTTTATTTTGGGACTCTCAATTCTATTTTAGTGATCTTGGTGTCTGTTTTTATTCCAATACAATACTACTTTGATTATGGGAGCTTTGCAGTATATTTTGAAATCAGGGAGTATGATACTTTCAATTTTTGTTCTTTTCTTAGGAATAATTTGGTTGTTCAAGGTATTTTGTGGATCTATAAACATCTTAGGACTTTGGTTTTTTTTTACTATTTTTGGAAAAATGCCATTGGGATCTTAATAGAGATTGCATTGAATCTATATCTTGTATTAGGTAGATACACATTTTGGGCAATATTGTTTTTTTTCAATTCCTAAGCATGGAATATCTCTCCATTTCTTTGGGTCTTCTTTAATTTTTCCCAAAAGTATTTTATGGTGTATGTATTCTTCTTCCCTTGGTTCAATTTATTCTAGGTATATTATACTTTTTGTTTTTATGATTTTTCTTTTTGCTAGTTTGTTGTTTGCATATAGAAACAACATATTTTTGTTTATTGATTCTATAGCCTATAACTTTACTGTATTTGTTTATTGTTTCTAATAGTCTTTTTATTTTGGTGGAGTCTTTCGGGTTTCTGGGTATATCATGTCATCTACATAGAGTGAGAGTTTTATTTATTCCTTCTCAATCTAGATACCTTTTTGTGTCTTTTTCTTGCCTAATTTCTCTGGCGGACTTCCAATACTATGCTAAATAATGGTGGTGAGGGAAGAGCCTTGCTTTGTTCCTGATCTTAGAGGAAAAGCCTTTAATTATTCTCCATTAAGTTTGATGATGGCTATATGTTTAGCATATGTGGCCTTTATTATTAGAGGTTTCAATTTTAATGAAGAAAGGAGACAGGTTTAATTTAAATCAGGAATTAAGATTATAAGAGGAGAGAATCTCAGTAAAAAAAGTAAACTGAAAAAGCAAACAAAATAAAAATTTTCCCTTATCCCACAGAGGGAAGCCTCTGATTCTGGAATTCCAAATAAAGGAGAAGAAAGAAGGGAATCTTTAAAAATCATAAATTCAAGTTACCTTTCACTTGGCTTTGTAACAGAATTTATGCAGTCTGAAAAAAAATTTAATGATAAGAGTAGACTAAGATGACTCTTGATTTTATAGTGCCTCAAGTTGCTTTGAGAAGCAAATGTAAAAATATTCCTGGCCTCATAGATTTCTCACACAGTTCCAACAGTTGTAAGCTCACAAATAAATTTTATAAAGCAAATATTGAATCAAATCATCATGAACAAGAGTCAGCAGAAAAACCAAGCAAATCAGACTGAAAATATTGTTGGTTACTAGAATGTACACATATTAAATTTTTAAAATACAAGTTAATGTGTTTAAAGAAAAGTCACCCTGAAAACTATGAGGAGACTATAAATTATGAAAAGACTAAATGGACAGGCTTCAAAAAACTGTTACTTCTCTGAATGAAAACTGTAATAATTAAGATTAGAAATTTAATTTTCAAGTTAATCATCAGATTGCATAGAGCTGAAGTAAAGATCAGTGAATCATAAAATAAACCCAATTACCATCTCAGCAAAGAGAATCAAACATTGACATAAAAAGGAGGTTTAAAACACCTGGAGGAGAAGGCCTCCCTGGTGGCGCAATGGGTTATGCAATGCACTATGAAGCAGACCACAGCCACTACAGCATGAGTTCGATCCCTGCTGCTGGACAGGGAGGGGACCCACATGGCACAGCAGACCTCTCCTGCTGTGCCCGCTGCTAGTGTACTTCTGTTGATCTGCCTGTTCGGCTCCCTGCTCTCTGTGGTGAATCCTCTCACCCCCCACGCCTCTGGCCTGTACCCCAGTACTTGTGTGCATAAATAAATAAATATTAAAAAAAAATACCTGGAGGAGAGAGAACATAGTGATATGTTTTCATAGGATAATCCAAGGACAATAATAAAGAAATTGAGGCAATACAAAAAAATTTGCTAGAATTGTGGAAAGACATAAAGTCTCAGTTTCAAGAATACAACAATGCCAAGGACAGATGAAAATAAGTCCTGAACGAGACATATCATGAAAAATTGCAGCATAGCTATTTACAATGGTCTTCAAAGAAGCCAGGGAGATTATCTACAAATGTACAATTAAAAGGAATGCTGACATTTTGAGAGCAGCCATGGAAGCTAGAAGATAATGGAATAATACCTTTACATGCCTAATATGAAAGATAATAGTAATTCTGAGTCCGGAATTGTATACCTGCAAAGGCATCTCTCAAGATTAGCATGATGAAGATATTTTCAGATAAACAAAAATGAAGAAAGTTTACCACAATGGATACTAACTAAAGGAACTTATAAAGGAAACACTTTAGGACAAAGATTTTTAAAACATCTGAAATACTGGGAGAAGATATAGTAAATATGTGGACAAATTCAACTAAACATTGACTGCAGTGATAGTAATGTCTAATTTGTGGATTTTTTAAAAGTTAAAAATAAAAGGAAATCATATGTCTATCAAAATTAAAGAGTTTAAGGTGCTTATATTGTACAAGGTAAAGACCGTGATTACCTTTCAACATTTTCAAGTGTAATACTCATACTAAAAGTTTTAAGATAATAATTTTTTTTCGTTAATTTGCATTTATTTTCGGGAAAAAATGTAGATAAGGGGGGAGGGAGAGGAGAGGGACTGCCTTACATTTCAACAAGTAATTTGTGATCTTCACATCGGACAAATCAAATTTACAAATTACTTTCCCACCTACTGGACAAAACGGCCAAAGCCGAAATTAATACACAGGTGCGGACTCTCCGCGGATTTCGAGAATGAAGGTGCACTAAAAACTCACTAGACGAAACGGGGTGTTTAAAGAGAGAAGCCGACGGAGGACTTGGACCTGGGGTTTGGGGCCTGGGTTTTGGTTTGTCATAAGCTTGTATTTTTTGACTTTTGTTTTTGGTCTCTAAACCGTAACTACGACCCTGCGCTCAGACCAGCCTGCGCTAGGGCTTCATCCCGCGCCCTCCCCCTCCACCGTGTCTCAGCAAGCTCTCCTGCACCCTGACTTGGCTGTTTCCTCCACACTCCCGGGCCCTCCCATTCCTTTGCGAGGAGCCTCCTGGAACCATGCGGTTCTCTTTAATAAATACAGAGGAAGGTGTGAGAGGGCAGGGCCCCTTTGCAACCACTGAAAAAGTAAAAGCGCCATCGTTTGAGGAAGAGGGAAGAGGGAAAAGTACTATATAGAAGTACTATAATTAATAGTACTTTATAATATAAAGTTATAGAAACACATATAACTGAACACTAGAAAGAAAGTACATTGAGGAGAAGAGCATAATTGAAAAAAGAATATAGAAAAAGTAAGGTAAAGAGAAAATTAAAGTTAAGATGGTAAAGATTAATTCAAAAGCAACAACAATCGCTGTAAGTGAAAGTGACCAAACTCTTTCAAAGAACAAAAGTGTCAGGCTGGAACTTACAAATAAAAGACAAAAATCACACAATTGAAAATAAAATGATGGAAAAAGAGCATACTACGTAAAGACTAACATAAGACAATAAAAGACTAGAGACATTACTATATGATGCTAACAAAGATGGATCAGCACATTATCAGTTACCTATCATTATGGAACCAAATACCTGAATCTCAGTGGTTTTGTTACACTGACAAGTCTTTGAGTCACTGGGATTCAGTTGAAATCGGCTGGACTTAGCTCAGGCTGCTTGGCTGGAATAACTGTCCTCTTCTTGGGTCTAGCTGACTAGCGGGAAATGTTTTTCATATACAAATGAAAGAGGAAGAAACCCACTGACCTCTCAAGGCCTAGGCTTGAAAATGATGTCTCCTTCACTCATTGTTTTGGCCAAAACAAGCCCCATAACTGATCCAAAATCAAGATCTGAGGAAATACTATCCTATTTTGTGGGAGGAACTTAAAACCACATAGCAAAGGGCAAGCATCTAGGGAATGGTGAAGAATTAGGACCAATAATGCAACCTACCACAGCATGTGATTCACAAAAATCAATTTCAGATGTCACTATAAAAGGCAGTGGAAAAAAAGTCACAAACTGAGAGAAAGCATTTCAAAAGTGAAACTGACTAAGATCAGTATCTAGAGCAAATAAAGAACACCTTGGAATAAATGAAAGGAGGAAGACCACCCAATAGGAAAATGGTCAAAAGACTTGACAAGAACTTGTTCAAAGGAGCTTCCATAAATGACCAATAAATATATGAAAAAAATGCCCACCTCATTAACAATAAGAGAAATGTAAAATAAAACCATAATAGATAGCATTTTATAACCAAAAGTGACTTTAAAATCTGAATCTAAAACATTAAGAACAATGTGGCACAATAGATGCTCTTGAACACTGCTGGTGGAGTATAAAATAGTAATTCTTTGGAAAACATTTATGCATATATTTATGCATACAAGAGCTGGGGTGAAGGCCAGAGATGCGGGGGTCAGGGTGAGAAGATTCACTAGAGTCACAGTGGGGAACAGAACTGGCAGATCTACTGAAATACACTGAGGGGAGCAGTGAGCTAGACAGGAGAGGTCTGCTGTGCCATGTGGGTCACCTCCCTGGCCAGAGAATTGAACTTGTGTTGCAGTGGCTGTGGACAGATTCACACTGCTGAGATTTAACCCTTTGCAACACCAGGGAAGCCCCAAATTGACTTTTATTTTTAAAAGCAGAAGATATGCCTAACCTATGGCTCAGAGATTCCAATAACAAGAATATATTTTTTACACATAGGTGTCCAGAGATCTGCACAAGAAGGTTTATAGTAGCATTTTTTCTTGATAATACTAAAAACCTAGAACCAACAAAAGAATGAATAAATTATGATATGGCTATATTGTGAGATAACACTCATGCATTAAAAGAAATATCAGCATGGATGATTCTCAGTGGGTAATGTCTAGTTTTTTTTTAAAAAAAGGAAAGAACAAAACAATTCAGAGTGTGATTCTTACTATACATCGTTCAAAAATGTGCAAACTCTTAAATAGCATGTTATTTAGGAATTGTCCATTTGTGATATAACTATGAAGAAACTAAGAATTAAGGGAAACTGGGCCTCCCTGGTGGTGCAGTGGGTTAAGCTACATCCCTGCCGCTGGCCAGGGAGGGGACTCACATGGCATAGCAGACCTCTCCTGCCTCACCCGCTGCTCCCCTCAGCGGTGTGTTTCAGTCAGTCTGCCTGTTCTGCTCCCCACTCTGTCTGGTGAATCCTCTCACCTTCTGCAACTCCCCACCTCTTGTATGATAAATAAATAAATATTTAAAAAAAAACAAAATAAAATGAATTAACGGAAACTGGTTAACTGTGGAGAGAAGAGGAAATACAATAGAGCAACTCAAACAATCTTTAAGGTTTTAGAAATATATTATGATTAAAGTAGGTTGTGTGTACAGGGTTACTAAATTGTTGTTATTTTTGGTATTAAACTGAATATTTATAGTATTTATATGCTCATTTGTACAAATAATATATATAATTTTTAAAACAAAAGCCAAGTGTTCAAACTGTATATCAAAAATATCACAAATGTTAAAAAGGCAAATGACAAAAATAAAAATATCTTGTCTAATAAACTTAGTTATTGCATTTTTTAAATCTAACAAATAGATTGAATAGAAAAATAGGTTAAACACTGAAGCAGACAATCCAGTAAAAATATTAGATATGTACACGCAAATACCTAAAATGACATTCAAACTCACTAGCAATTAATGAAACAGAAATTAGAATAGCCATGTAAATAATGCCATTTTCTACTATGAGAATGCCAAAGATTAAAAAGAGAATGATAGTATATAATAAAATATCAATCATATTCAATAGGAAAGATTTACATATTGATGTAATATTTCTAGGGAATATTTGGCAACAAATATCAAAGACTTTATATATGCTTACCCTTTATCCTAGGAGTACAATGTTAGAAATTCATCCTGAGAAAATAATCTATCAAATGTACAAGATTTATCTAGTTGGAAAATAATCAATTTAA
The DNA here is from genome assembly GCA_019455555.1 of Galemys pyrenaicus. NCBI lineage: Eukaryota > Metazoa > Chordata > Mammalia > Eulipotyphla > Talpidae > Galemys > Galemys pyrenaicus. The sequence goes on along the minus strand of JAGFMF010011799.1, from coordinate 2,731,194 downwards.
TCAATACTTATCAAGTTAATGTATATACATCAATGAAATATTAAAGGTATACATCACAATGAAAATGTTAACACTTGCTATCTGACATGTATAATTTTTTAAAATAAATAATTACTTCATACTTACCATTACTACTTACTAATTTTAAACTATACTAACAAATCACTACTTAGAAAATATGTGTAAATAGTATCAGAGATAACACCATTACAACTTTTAAGATTTCTTCTCCTTTATGATCAGTTTAAACACGTCAAGGGAAAGATACTGATGTTCAAGAAGTATTATAGGATCCAGCATAAGATTATTCAGATACAGAATATAAGTCACTAGTGCAAAGATTTCTAAATACTCTATTGTAATGTGGCCACAAATTAATACAACAGAGTAAGAGTAAGAGTAAAATCCAATAAAAGAAGAAATTTAAAAATTTGCTGAAATTTCACAACTTTAAATGTTCACTGGTGGAAAACATTAAATATGAGAACCCTACACCTAGGATGAGGAATTTACTAAGTTATAATTTGTTTATACTTTCTGCTTTCTATATGAGAGTTTGATGTATCTGACATTATACAGTTTATACTTTCTGCTTTCTATATGAGAGTTTGATGTAACTGACATTATACAGTTAACAAAGTAATGAGAAGAAAAACAAAAGGAACCTAAGAGACTGTGGGGATTAGTAATAGGACCTAGGGACTTTCACATCTTGTTCATTGTCTGGAATTTAGCCTACATCAACAAATGACTAAGAATTATAACCTACACTTTATTCTCAATGGTTGCACGGTTTCCCTTTGCTTGGAGAAAAAGCATTTAATCTGAAGAGTTTCCTACTGAGGTGGCACTTCTATGACCCCATAAACACTGTAAAACTTAAAGATCAGTCCTGATTTTTAACCATTCTTTAAATAGCCATGCATGTATGAAAAGAGGAAATAAGAGTGAAAAATCTAGGATATAGGTAGTTTAAATCACAAGTAAAATCATCCAGCTCTAACTTTCACACAAGTGCTCATACGTTTTCATTTAACATACTAAACAAGACAGGTTTGATCAGTCCAAAAATATTTTAAATGTATACTCTAACATCAAAAGTCCAAGATTTGTTATATTTAAATGCATGGCTTAAACTTCCAATGAGTGCCTCCCAGTAAGTATTCCCTACTCAGATATCTTATATTTTCAAAGCAAAGCATTTTCCCAATAATTTTCTATCATAGTATGAACAACTATGCTACAACTTGCTAACAATTGTTCTGTAAGTTCTTTATGTGAAGACCCAATAGTTGTATGTTTGACTCATACTGGCTTCCATTCAGAGACTGAATTTATGTGGCAAAACCCATTCTTCTCTAGAGATATGACTATGGTGTGTGAATAATGCTAAGTACACATGGCTAAGATCCCAAAATCTGACAAATTGGATTATTGTTTGTAGAAATTTAAATTCCAGTTGAGAGCATCTCACAGTTCCCAAGAACCATCACAAACTATAATCATAAATGTTACTTATTCATGACTAAATAAGACAAAATTAACAGATAGAGGTTAGAGGGACAGAGGTAGAAGGTTATTGGAATGATAAATCTGTCAGCTATTTAAGTTAAATATAACCTTCAGAAGCAGCTCTTTCAAAGTATATAATAATCTGTTAAGTTTCTCTAACAGGGGCTTTTCTGCGTGTGACTTCCCAAATGCAGAGATCATAAAACTCACTTGAGGTGAATTTCAACCACCTTTCCTGTCAAACTTCCAAAGAAGATTTTATAATCAGAAAAGAAAAAGGAAAAAAAAATTATCTAAAACTACTTAAAAGAAAAATGTTTCCAAAACTAAGTAGATTTTATACTATCCAGTTATTAGTCCCCTACCCCACCCCCCCAAAAAAATACCAGATTTTAGGTTTAAAAGGTAAAAGTAAACTGTGCTTAGAGTACTAGGTACTCTTTAAAAATAAAATACTGCTAGAAGCAGGGATGGGAGGGTAGTAAGGGAAGTTTTAATAGTCTGGAAACACCTGTAATAAATAACTAAACACTTATGCCACAGACAGACTCACTCTTCAAGGCACTTAAACACTTTGCAGGCTTCCAGAGAAAAACTGTGAAGATGAGGAACCAATCAAAAAGCACAATGACTACAGGACAATCCAATTAAACATAGTGTTAGATATATGGAATGGCATAACTCTACTTGGATAAATTAAATGCTTTGCCAACTGGTCAGAAAAAAAAAATGGGGTAATCTGTTCTTCAGCTACTGGATGGCTTAGGATAAATGAGATTCCTGATGATGGTTCTACTACAAACCCAGGTACACTGAGTATTTTAGTGACAAAATAAATTGACTATTTATGTGACTACAACTAACTGGGTCATATAAGGAATGAGGTAAGAGGTTTTTTATTAATGTTTCTTTTTCCCCATGAGAATAGTTAATTTAGGCCCATCTCTTTCATTTTATTTTGTCAGAATACTATATTTTACCACTCCTTTCTTATAAAATCAGTTTCCAGATAGTTACCCAAAGGTTCTAATAAAAGTCTGGTCATGGTCAGTCAGTAGATTTTGGAGTACTCCTAGGGTGGGAAAGCAGTGGATATGTTAAGTTGAATAGCTATTTAAAATATGCCAAAATAATATACCACCATTTGTATATGCTAATGATGCCACAAACAGACACACTCTTGAAGGCACATTGCTTGGAGCTTCTCTTCTGTGTAGTGATATAGATGCCCAGACCCAGTCATGGCCTCTAATAATTCCCATGTAAGTAAAGACATGTGCATTTAGATGTATTTCTCTGAAAATAATTGTTTGCCAAGGTATCAAGCAGACAAACCCAAACATTTTAACAGCATGTGCTGACCATTTCACAATACATGGAAAAATTAAATGAATCCTTAACAGGTAGTCCCAGATCAATGTCTTAGCTTCTAGGACTCAGTTTCCTCTGCTGTATTAAGCAGACAATAACAGGCCCTGTGTTATAGCATTACTATGAAGATTAACTTAAGCCTATCTCATAGTAAGCCTCAAAAATTACGAACTTTTACTATATAACAAAGCCACAAAACAAAAATGAAAGTATTTAGTTGTAGGAATTTTTTACTTTATTGATTCTCAGGAATAGTCTATACTTATTAACAACTGTTCAAAATTGAAGTGTGCATATTTCTCCTGTCAGTAGTCTATTTCTCCAGTATTCGGTTCAAAATTATAGCTTTAAATATTTATATTGAGATTGTTATCTAGAGATTATCTATTTTAGAGATGAGACAAACCCTGATTTTTGTTGGTTTGAAATTTATACAATTAGAGGATGCTTTTTAAGAATGTAAAATTATGAATATAAAAGTAGTTGCAAAGTGAAAAAAGGTATAAAAAAAACATATATACATACCATATATGACGACTTCATTGAAACACTGGAAATATTCCAATTAAGTAAAAACACATGCAAAACACTACTGTGTTTTTAAAAATTACACAAATTTTAAAAAATTAAAATAAAAATTACACAAATGAAAAAGTTCCCCTCAAAAGCCTTCCTTTTTTCTTTTTTAAAATTTCTTTTTATTTATTTATTTATTTTTACAATGTTTGCTTTCCTTTCTAGGTGTAGTCCCCATAGAGATTTTACCATCAATTCACCCATGCACCATCACCAAAGTCCTTTGTGCTTTTCCCGTCCTGGACTTGATCCCACTCCTTCCCTCTTGCTTACAATGACTAATTTATAGTTGTCTGTTGATTTTTGTTTTGTTTTGTTATTTTTCCCCTTGATCCCCTATAATCCTCCTATACGTGAGACCATCTGGTATTTTTCTCTTTCCTTCTGACTTATAACACTGAGCATAATCCCTTCAATTTCCATCCATGTTTCTGCTAATGTCTCTAGTTTATCTTTTTTGAATGCTGAATAATATTCCATTCTGTATATATACATCTTCTAGGTCCAGTCATCTACTTTTGGGCACTTGTGTTGTTTCCAAGTCTTACCAATTATAAATAATGCTGCAATGAACATAGGGGTACAGGTACTCTTTGGAACCAGTGTTTTTGTGTCCTTTGGGTAAATCCTTAAGAGTAGGATTGCTGAGTCATATGGTAGTTCCATTGTTAGCAGACTGAGGAACCTCCATACAGCTTTTCATAGTCATTGGACCAATTAAGATTCCCACCAGCAGTGTAAGGAGAGTTCCTTTTTCACCACATCCTCACCAACATTTGTAGTTGCTAGTTTTTTTTTTAATATGAGCCATTGCTAATGGCGTGAGGTGGTATCTCACAGTGATTTAATTTGCATTTCCCTGATTATAAGGGATGTTGAACATTTTTTCATATCCCATTAGCCATTTGCATTTCCTCTTTGGAGAAGTGTCTTTTGAACTCTTCTGCCCATTTTTAGACTGTATTGTTTACTTTGTTTTTGTTAAGTCATGTGAGTTCTTTGTAGATCTTTGTGATCAGTCTCTTAACAGTTGTATGGAGCACAGAAATTATTTCCCAGTCAGTGGGGTGTCCCTTTGTTTTGGGTAATGTCTCTTTTGCTGTACTTTGTACAGCAAAGTTCTGTACAAAGCTCTTTAGTTTGATGTAGTCCCAGCTATTTACCTTTTCCTTCTTTTCTTTGCTTTAGGTGATGTGTCTTTAAAGATGTTGCTGTACAACTGTAACAAAAAAAAAAATCAAATACTTGGAAATAAACCTAACAAAAGAAGTAAAAGCTCTATTTAGAGAAAATTATAAAATATTGTTAAAATTAATACAAGAAGAAATGGAAAAACATTCCCTGTTCATGGATTGGAAGAATCAACATTATCAAAATGGCCATCCTTACCAAAAGCAACTTACAGATTGAATGCTATTCCAATAAAAATCTCAATGACATTCTTCAAAGAAATAGAACAAATATTGATGAAACTCATATGGAGAGACAAAGAACTTGGATTAGCCAAAGCTCTCCTGACTAAAAGGAGGGGAAATGGAGGTATCACACTCCCAGACTTCAAACTTAACTAAAAAGCCATATTAATTAAAACAGTATGGTACTGGAACAAAAAGACAGATACACAGACCAATGGAACCATATAGAAAATTCAGAAGTAAAGCCACACATTTATGGACAACTGATCTTTGACAAAGGAGCAAAGAATATGCGATGGAACAAGGACAGCTTACTCAATAAATGGTGCTGGAAAAACGGACTGCCACATGCAAAAAAAAAAACAAAAACAAAAACAAAAACATGAAACTAGAACACTACCTCATACCACATACAAAAATCAACTCAAAATGGATAAAAGAACTGAATCTAAGACCTGAAACCATAAAATATATAGAAGAAAACATAGGTAAAACTTTACAAGACATACATCTCAAAAACATATTTAAAGACACAACACACAAAGCAAAGAAAATGAAAGAGAAGATAAACAGCTGGTAGTACATGAAATTAAAAAGCTTCTGTACAGGAAAAGAAACATTAACCAAATAGAGAGAAACCCCACTGACTGGGAAAAAATTTTTGCACTCCACACAACTGATAAGGGACTGACCACAAAGATATACAAAGAACTCATAAGACTTAAGGGCCTCCCTGGTGGCATAATGGGTTACACAATGCACTTTGAAGCAAACTGCAGTCACTGTAGCACAAGTTTGATTCATGTCCCTGGCCAGGGAGGGGACACAGATGGTGCAGCAGACCTCTCCTAACTTGCCCACTGCTCCCCTCAGCAGTGTGTTTCAGTCAATCTGCCTGTTCTGCTCCCCATTCTGTCTCTGGTGAATCCTCTCACACCCAGCACCCCATACCTCTGACCTATACCCCAGTTCTTATATGCATAATTAAATAAGTCTTTTAAAAAAACTCACAAAACTTAAGAAAAAAAAAAGTAAACAATCCAGTCTAAAAATGGGCAGAAGAACTCAAAAGACATTTCTCCAAAGAGGAGATGCAAATGACCAACAGGCATATGAGAAAATGTTCAACATCCCTCATCATCAGGGAAAAGCAAATTAAAACCACAATGAGATACCACCTTACAGAGTAAGAATGGCTCATATTAAAAAAACCAGCAACAACAGATGTTGGTGAGGATGTAGAGAAAAAGGAACTCTACTACACTGCTGGTGGGAATGCAAATTAATCCAACCACTATGGAAAGCTGTATGGAGGTTCCTCAGTCTGCTAACAATGGAACTACCATATGACTCAGCAATTCCACTCCTAGGGATCAATTCAAAAGACACAAAATCACTGGTTCCAAAGAATACCTGTACCCTATGTTCATTGCAGCACTATTTATAATTGGTAAGACTTGGAAACAACACAAGTGCCCAAAAGTAGATGACTGGATCAAGAAGATGTGGTACATATACACAATGGAGTACTATTCATCAATCAAAAAACATAAACTAGAATCATTTGTAGAAACATGGACAGAGCTAAAAGGGATTATGCTCAGTGAAATATGTCAAAAAGCAAAAGAAAAATATCGGATGGTTTCACTTTTAGGAGGAATAGAAGGGATCCAAATAAGGGATCAAGGAAAAGAATAATAACACTTAAAAAAAATCAGATCACAACACAACAAAAACAAAAACAAAGACAAATCAGAGGCACTTTGTTGGGAGGGTAGGGAAAGGGACTGAGATGAGGGCAGAAAGAGCACAAGAGTCTGAGGTGATGGTGCACTGGTGAATTGGTGGTGGGAATTCCATGGGGACTCCAAATGATGTCAAGTATACATAAATAAATAAAAATAAAGATGTTGCTGATATGTATGTCATGTAGTCATGCCTTTATCATAAATGGATGTTGAACTTTGTTGAATGCTTTCTCAGCATCTATTGAGATGACCATATGGTTTTTATTATTCTTTTTGTTGATATGTTAGATTACATTAATTGACATTCAAATGTTGAACCATCCTTGTGTTCTACCTATATTTTCTTCTATATATTTTACAGTTTCAGGTCTTATGTCTAAGTCTTTAATCCATTTTGAGTTGATTTTTGTGCATGGTGAGAGGTAGTAGTCTAGCTTTATTCTTTTGCAGTCCAGTATTCCCAGCAGCATTTATTGAACAAACTGGCCTTGTTTCATTGCATATTTTTTTTGTACATTTGTCAAATATTAGTTGTACTTAGATCTGTGGGTTTATTTCTGGGACTTCTATTCAATTCCATTGGTCTGTGTGTCTATTTTTGTTCCAGTACTATGCAGTTTTAACTATTATGGCCATATAGGATAGTTTGAATACCAGAATTGTGCTACCTCCATCCCCTTCTTTTTAATCAGGAGAGCTTTAGCTAATCCAGGTTCTTTGTCTCTCCATATGTTCTATTTCACTAAAGAATGTCATTGAAATCTTTATTGGAACAGCACTGAATCTGTAAATTGCTTTTGGTAGGATGGTCATTTTGATGTTAATTCTTCTAATCCATGAGCAGGGGATGTCTTTCCATTTCTTTTTTCTTCTACTATTTCTTTTAATAATGTTTTATAGTTTTCTTTGTATAGGTCCTTCACCTCTTTTGTTAGGTTTATTCCGAAGTATTTGATTTTTTTTTTGCTTCAATTATAAAAGGATTTTTTAAAAATTATTTCTTCTTCAAATTGATGATTTGCATCTAAGAAGGCTTGTGGTAACATACATTTGAGGAATGAACCTAAACTATATATATATATATATGTATATATATGTATGTATATATGTATATAGTGTTATAAACCAATATACCTCAAAAAAATTATTGTATGAAATGTAAAAGCTATTTTCAAAAATTAGATTCTTGTGACCTGCTTTGTTTATAAAGCACCAACTTTTAAGTTCAATAGGTAACTATTAGATAGAACTTTATAGACATTTATTAGATCTCAGATGGACCATAATTCCTTTTTTTCCTTCTTACATCCTTGTAGTTCTCACAGTTTTCCTGCCACCATAATAACCACGAATCATCACCATATTCTCTTGTGTTCTTCCCTTGGTTTTGTATCCCCTTCCCACACCCTCCTTTGCTATATGCCTCAGTTCCATAGTCAGCTGGTAGTTTTGTCTTTTTCTTGACCTGTTCCTTGATTTCTCTATATTCCACATGTGAGGCCATCTAGTATTTATCTTATTCCGTCTAACTAATTCCAGTTAGCATATTTCTTTCCAGCTCCATCCATTTTGCCACAAGTGACATGAGTTTATCTTTTCTGTTCACTAACAGTCCATTGTATAAATATACCACAAATTTTTGATCCATTCATCTATGGAAACATTTGAGTTGTTTCCATACCTCAGCAATAAACGTCAGTGTAGGTTTCTTTTCAAATTAGTGTTTCTGTGTTCTTTATGTAGATTCCTAGGAATGAAATTGCTGGGTCATATAGTAGATCTATTTTTAGTGTTCTAAGGAAATGCCGTACACCTTTCCATAGCTGGGACCCACATTCCCACCAGCAGAAAACAGGGATTCCTTTATCTCCACATCCTCTCCAGCATTTGTTGCTTCTGTTTTTTTTGTTGTTGTTCTTTTTTAATGTGGTCTATTCTTACTGGGGTTAGGTGGTATCTCATTGTAGTTTTGATTTGCGTTTCTCTGATAACTAGTGATGTTGAACATTTTTCCATATGCCTATTGACCATTAGCATTTCTTCTTTGGAGAAGTTTCTTTTTAATCCTTTTGCCCATTTTTTGACTGGATGATTTGCTTGTTTTTGTTGAGTTGTGTAAGTTCTTTGTAAATTTTAGATATCAGTCTCTTATCTATTGCATGGTATGCAAATATTTTCTTCCATTCAGTCAGATATCTCTGTTTTGATTGTTGTCTCTTTTGTTGTACAGAAGCTTTTTAGTTTAATGTAGCCTGTGCCATAATTCTTAAGTAGAAGACATTAACTTTGATCATAAATAGAAACTTCTTTTTGGAGGAAATGTTTTAATCATCTAACATTGTTTTCTTCATAATACTCTTTGGAAGGCATGTGATGGTAAAACTATCATATGCTATTGTTGTTTCACAAATCAAATTAACTTCTTGATTGACAGCAACCACTGTTTCTCTCCATCTTCTTTTAATGAACTCTTCAGACCTGCTGCTGTCTTATTTTAACTCCCACCTCTCCCATTAAACTGTTCTCTTTGAAGTCAAATATGACCTCTGTTTCCAAATCCAGTTAATGCTTTTCAATTCAAGACAAACATACTTGAAACTCATTTGGGTTGCAACCCAAATGCAATATCCAACCCAAATTGTCTAGTCTGACAAACAAGACCTCACAACCAAACCCCTTTCCAGCTTCCATTCCCTTTCTATCTACCCTGATCTCTCTCTCTAAACCAACTAAAGTTCTTTTGGAGGCTCTCTAAGCCTTTGTAAAGGGCTATTTCCTCCTTTACCATGGCAAACTGGACTTAGATAACCCTCCAAAGTAAGAATGATTTCCTCCTCCTTGAAAGCTGTGCTGCCCTATCATATTTTGTAATAGTTGTCTGCTTAGATGTTTGACATCCTTCTAGAATATAATATCTTTAGGGGCAAAGTGGTAAACCCAGTGTTTACCACACAATGTGTATTCTACAAATATCTGTAGAAAAGCTCAGGGAGCAATAAAAATATTAAAAACAAACCATTTTAAAAATAAGTAACATACATCCATGCAGGCAAACCATCCAGATGAGTTTACATAGACATTTGGCTGTTTTACTTTCTATTCATAAGATTCAATTTTAACAACCAAATGTATTTAAAAATGTCAAATAAAATGCATTACCAATTAATCAGCACATATTCATGTGATTAAATCCAATCACCAAATTAAATAGTGGTATCTCTGTAAGGTAGTAAAACTAGTAATTTAGTCTATATTATTGCTTATAAATAGTTTCGTTATTAAGTTATTCTTCACAGCATTTATTGACCAAACAGGTTACTTGAAGAGCATAGTCACAGGCTTTATAGTGATTTAATTAACTAGTAACAGTCTATTAATCACTGCAAATTGATGATTAAAAACGTTCTCATACAAATGTTATTTCAACAAATTACAAACAAGTCATACTTAATGTACTATGTCCTTGGAAATACACAATCACTACACTTACAAAGGACTTTTGAGTTTGAGTGTACCTTAGACATTCTAAGTGTTTTAAAATCTCACTACTGTCCAAATAAAATAGTGAATTAAAGACAAAAATGAAACCTTACTTCTACAAATATGCGCTTTAAGAATCTAGTTAGAAAGACTAAAATAGATGCAAATTACTAATTTTATATTGCCAGAGTCCATTAAGCAAGCAGTTTCTTCAGATGGTTCAATATTCCAAAGAAAATGGTCACAAAACAGAGTCACAAAGGCAAGTTGATTGAAGCCAATTATTTAGCAGGGCAGGGATCCACATTCTTGGTTATGCCCTAATGTTCTATGATATCCCATGGCAAGCACTAACACATAGTGGATAGGCAAAAATAGTTCCTGCCCTCATGGAGCTTAGATTCATGTGAAATGATGTTTGACAATAGTTTATTACTGTGAAAAGAAATTGATTCTCTCAACTTCTATTCCAGTAACAAACCTTTATAATTTCCCAGACCTGGAAAATTATCTTATAAACATGTATCATATATCTCAAAAAAAAGTACTTTTGACTCCTCCAGAAAGAATTAATCTCTCCTCTTCTAAATAAGAGTAAGTCAGAAATTAGACAACTGGACGTTTTTTCTTTATATCCATGACACATAACCCAGAGCCTAGAACACAACAAGCAATCAAAACATCTTTAAGAATTATTGAAGGGGGCCTCCCTGGTGGTGCAGTGGGTTAAGCAATGCACTATGAAGCAAACCACAGCTACTGCAGCATGAGTTTGATTCCTGCTGCCAGCCAGGGAGGGGACCCACATGGTGCAGCAGACTTCTCCTGCCTCACCCGCTGCGGCCCTCAGCAGTGTGTTTCAGTCAGTCTGCCTGTTCTGCTCCCCACTCTGTCTCTGGTGGATCCTCTCACCACCCACACCTCTGAATTGTACCCCAGCTCTTGTATGCATAAATAAATAAATTTTTTAAAAAAAGAATTATTGAAAGGGGGCCTCCCTAGTGGTCCTAGTGGTGCAAGGGATTAAACACCACACTATGAAGCACCTACAGCCACTGCAGCATGAGTTCAATCCCTGACCAGGGAGGTGATGCACATGGTGCAGCAGACCTCTTTTGTCTCGCCTGCTATTCCCCTCAGCAGTGTATTTCAGTCTTTCTTCCTGTTCTGTTCCCCATTCTGTCTCTGGTGAATCTTCTCACCACCACCCCCACACTTATGGCCTGGACCCCAATTCTTATATGCATAAATAAATATACCTTAAGAATACCTGCACCCCTATGTTTATAGCAGCACTCTTTACAATAGGTAAGACCTGGAAACAACCTAAATGCCCAAAAACAGATGAGTGGATCGGGAA
>JAGFMF010011799.1:2691386-2719682 GCA_019455555.1 Galemys pyrenaicus | reverse complement strand
ACAATAATAATAATAACAACAACAAGAAAGAAACAAAAACCAAAAATGAAAAGACAAGGACAAACTGGGGACACTTGGTGGGGAGGGAAGAGGGAAAGGATGCAGGGCAGATGGGAGCACAGGGGACTGAGGTGATGGTGCACTGGTGTTATGGTGATGGAGAATACATGGGGATACAATTAATGTCAAATATATGTAAATTTTAAAAATTTTATATTAAAAAAATAATAAAAAATAAAAATTATTGGTAAAGGTAAAAAAAAATGAAGGAATGAATACATGATACAAAAACACAGGGTTTCAAAACCAGCTCTGTCTGTTTTCAAGTAAATTTTTTCATCTATATAGTATAAGAGTGGGATTAAACCTCCAAGTCTGAAGTCTAATCACATAAAAAACAGGAATAGATTAGACGGTCAAAGAATTAAAACTCTAGCTTCAGTCAATACACGAGATCTTAGATAAACATGAGAATGTTAAATAAGAAGGGTCTGAGCAATAATCCTTAAATTAAATTGTAGAAGACAGGAGTCCATTGTCTTTTACATGATTCTGAAATGCCTGAGTTGAACTTTGTTCAACTCCTGTTTCAAGGTCACTGATAGGAAATAAAGAAAGAGACAAGGTTCCCCTTATTTTCTATGACCTAGTTATTACCTCACCCATGTCAATACAATGATGTTGGTTTTAGAAATCTGATTTTCTTCAGTGACCAGTAGAAAAGTAAATGAGGGACTAAAATATATGGGGGAAGAAAGACATAGAGCAGATGCTATGGGGGAAGAAAAGAAAGGTAATAATAATTGGGCATAGCAAATATAAGCTATGTAGAAAGAATTAAAAAACCTCCAGGGAAACCCAAAAGGAAGTTTAGAATTAACAAATATTCAAAGATTCTTTGTGGTTGAAGTTCAAAATATTTTTTTATTTTCACTACCCAACCAACCGATCACCCATGCAGATTAAGGTAAAATTTGATATAGAGATACACATGCTATGTTCTCCATTGAAATTCAGACAGATGAGTTTTCCTGGTCAACTGGTCAAGTCAGCCTGCTAAAAGGTGAGCTACTTGGAGACCGAGGAACCTCCTAGACTGAAGAATCACAAGCTTGATTCTGAATCAAAGACATAGTTGTTGGAAAGGAAGTGGAAAGAGTATTCACATGACCCAAGGGAATGTTGTCACTCAGCTTTATCCCATTGCCCAAAGCTTTGTATGCTGAGTCCTAAAGAAAAAATGCTAATGAATTATAAAACATTGTTAAAAAAATAGAAGACACAAAGAAATGGAAAGACATCCCCTGCTCACAGATTGGAAAAATCAACATTATCAAAATGACCATCCTACCAAAATTAGCAGATTCAATGCTATTCCAATAAATATTTCAATGATATTCATCAAAGAAATAGAACAAACATTGATGAAATTCATATGGAGCCACAAAAAACCTGGATTAGCCAAAGCTCTCCTGACTAAAAAGAAGGGGAATGGAGGCATCACATGCCCAGACTTCATACTCTACTACAAAGCCATTATAATTAAAAGTGCATGGTATTGGAACAAAAACAGACACATAGACCAATGTAATTGAACAGAAACTCCAGAAATTAACCTACAGATCTATGGACAATTAATCTTTGACAAAGGAGCAAAGAATATGCAATGAAACAAAGATAGTTTGTTCAATAAATGGTGCTGGGAAAATGGACTGCTCTATGCAAAAGAATGAAGCTAGACTACTACCTCATATCATGCACAAAAACCAGATCAAAATGGATTAAAGAATTAGACATAAGACCTGAAACCATTAAATATATAGAAAAAAACATAGGCAAAACACTACAAAACACACATCTCAGTAAAATCTTTAAAGACATGTCATCTAAAGCGAAGAAAGTGAAGAAAAAGATAAACAGCTGGGATTACATCAAATTAAAGTGCTTCTGTACAGCAAAAGACATAAACCAAAATAAGAGACGCCCCACTGATTGGGAAAAAAATTTTTGCTCTCCATACAACTGATCAGGGATTGACCACAAAGATCTACAAAGAATTCAAAGAACTCAACAAAGATAAAGTAAACAATCCAATCAAAAAATGGGCAAAAGAACTTAAAAGACACTTCTCCAAAGAGGAGATGTAAATGGCCAACAGGCATATGAGAAAAATGTTCAACATCCCTCATCATTAGGGAAAAGCAAATTAAAACCACAATGAGATACCACCTTACACCAGTAAGAATGGCACATAATATAAAAACAACAAATGTTGGCAAGGAAGTGGATTAAAAAAAAAATCTATCCTAAACTATTGGTGGAAATGCAAACTGGCTCAACCATTATGGAAAACTATATGGCAATTCCTTAGACTACTAAAAATGGAGCAACCATATGATCCAGCAATTCCACTTCCAGGGATCTACCCAAAGAACACAGAAACATCAATTCAAAAGAATACCTGCACCCCTATGTTTATTGCAGCACTATGTATAATAGGCAAGACTTGGAATCAACCCAAATGCCCAAAAACAGATGACGGATGGATGGATCAAGATGGAACAGATGGATTAAGAAAATGTGATGTATATATATATATATATATATATATATATATATACACACAATAGAATACTATTCAGCAATCAAAAAAGATTAATGTCATTTACAGCAACATGGATGAAACTAGAAGGGATTATTCACAGTGATATAAGTCCAAAGAAAATAGGAAAATACCAGATGGTTTCACTCATAGGAGGAATACAGGGAACAAGGAAATAATAATAATACCACAACAACAAAACAAAACCAAAATAAACAGACAACTATAAATTAGAGACATTCTACAGGGAAGGGCAAGGGAGAAGGATCAAAATGAGGATGGGAAGAGCACAGGGGACTATGGTGATGATGCATGGGTAAACTGGTGGTGGAAATTCTATGGGGACTACACCTGAGAAGAGAAAGAAAATATTGTAATAATAATAATAAAAGAATAGACTCAAGAAACTGTTTCTGCTATTGACTTTGTAAACACTGATGTTCAGTGCAATGGCACTTTGATGCCCATGTGAAATATTGCAGCTGGAAATGGAGACGGACAAGACATTGCCTTCCTTTCCAAGGTGGTTTCAGAGTATTGGAGGCTCCAGAAAACAGTGTCACTTTGGAAACTTGAGGGGTATGGTCCAACCATGGGAGTGGCAGTGTCTAGTGGAATACTTCAGAGGGCGTCCCTCAGGAGAGTCACTCCATCTTGCAGGCTCTGTAGCCGTCAGCTGTCAGCATTGAAAAGGTAGCTTTCTTGGGCTGATGTAGGACCCCTCAGGCCTGCCCCATCCAGGAAGCCCTGCAGTTTAAAAAACATGCAAATTTGGGTAAAAGTTGTCAATCATATAGTGAAGGGTAGAATTAGATTTTACTGTTGAACTTAAAGTGGTAAATACACTTGCTAACTTTTCACAATGTTCCTTGAAACTTATATACTGTTTTACTGCAATGTTATTTCGATTAAAAAAAAAATAGATACAAAGATAAGAACACAGATTTGTATTCATCTCAATTCGTCCTGCTGTGGCCCACATTAACTTCAGTAACAAGGAAACTAAAGAGCCCAACCCTGCCCTCTAACAAATTAGACCTAAATTAATCCTGTTCTCTGGGAATGCTTAATCAATGTCTCTGGACCTATATTTTTTTTCATTTTTCTTTAATAACCATATGTGTAAGACTAACCAGAGTCACTTCACTGAGTGCTGAGGATATCAAGATTAATATACCCTAGTCTTTCAAAGATCTTTCAGTCCCACAGGGAAGATAGAAACACAAAAAAATGGAAATTATAGACTGTAGGTCAAATTAATGAAAAGGAAAATTCACGTGGTGCTATTATAGTGTAAACAGGTATTTAACTCAATCTGTAAGGGTCATAAAGAGTGAGGGATATAATTTTTCCATGAAAACATTTCCAATTAATTAAAGTAATCATAATTATTATTCATGAAATTATAGCAATCTAATTCAGTAATGACCAAAACCCAAGGTTACAGGTGGCTTATAGAGAAAATTAAAGAGCGTTTGAAAAAATGTTACACAAAATGTAAACTTGTTTAAAATATAATAATGAAGAAAGAATAAAACAATATACAAAGTCTTAAACATATGTATAATGTATATGCTTCAAAATAGCAACATTGTCTATGCTTGCATCTATATTTAGAATAAATATGGGGAAAGAAAGTGTGAGAGCATATAGACAAGTCTGGAAAGAAATTCAGCCAAATGTTTAGAGTGGTAACCTCAGAGTAACAATATTTAAGTCACTCTCATTTTGGATGACTTTAATTTTCAGCTTTAAATTTTCCTATTTTGATCAATAAAAAAATAACAATAAGAAGAAGAAGAAGAGAGAGCTCTAGGAAGTGAGCAATTACAGTGAAAAACAGACAAGCAAACCAAAAACACAACAAGAACAAAAAGGTCAAAGATAAACCAAAGGGATCATTGCAGGGAGGGTGAGGAAGAGAATGGGATGGGAGCAGAAAGAGCACAAGGAACTGAGGAACTGTGCACAGGTGATGGTGCACAGGTGAAATGGTGGTGGGAACGCCCTGGGGACTACCAATAATGTCACATATAATTAAATAAATCTAATCAAAAAGAAAATAAATTTTCCTATTTTGAGTCACTAATACTTTAATATGATCACATTGAGTATATATTACTTTTATAATTAGAAAAATAAACAATTACTATTGTTAAAAAGAGTCATAAGAAAGACTGAAACCACAGAATATTTAAGAACAAGTTCACTTTAAAATGTTAGAAAATCAGCTTCTAATCAAGATTGTGATTTTAAGCCTATTGCTGTACTCCTTTAATATCCTTCTGGAAAAGAAAAATAAGTACCATTTTGTCTAAAATACAGATGACTCAGACATTATTTTCAAATTACTTTACATAAGTTCCCTAAAGCATGTTCTGCAATGTGGACTGGAAGGGAGGTGGACAAACACAGTCCCTTCCTTCAAGAGATCACAGCCTAGCAGGAAAGAGAGATAATACCCATTTCATTCTGTTCATGTTGGCTCCACCAAAGAGCTCCCTAAGCCTGGGAACATGCCCAGTCAAATGTTCAATTTGTGTTGTATAGGTAGATAATGACAATGAAGATGACATCCAATAGACAAAGCAAGCTGTAGATAAAGAGATAGGACAAGGAAGTGAAGAGATCTAGGCTCATGAAGTCAAGACCCCTGGTTCTGCACAAAAGTTTATGGTGCTGGTTCACGGGTATCCTGGCACTGTTAGTTTTATGGGTACAACACCTGAGAGGAGAAATCAAACATCGTACAAAAATCAACAACAATGTAAATATATAAATATATATATATAAAATAAAATGACATGAAAAAGAAAAAAACACAAAATTAAAAGACACCTAATTCTAGTCCTTAGCTGTGCCACTAACTAGAGTTAGCGTGTTAACTTAAGCTCTGCTAGATCCACATTTTTTTCCTTTTCTTTGTAAAATGAATTCATCCATTCTTACATGAGATTGGAAACTTTTCTCTGATCTTATTATTCTTCCAACTGAACTGAACAAATTCAACAGTGTTTTATAGTTCCTGGCTCTTTAAAAAATGAATTACATTTGAGGCATCTACTAGAACAGAGCTTTAAAAAAAAATAAACATACACACTTAATCTAAGCAATATCCTTGCAATATCTCCCTTGTGGCTATGTAAACTTTTAACCTCTTACCTTGAATAGGGTTTTCTGTACTTGCTCTATTTAATCAGCAATAAAAGTCAGATATATCATTCCATATAGTTTTTCCCTTAACATATTGTAAATTTCAAGTTGAAAGGAGTTGGGTTTTTCTTGTTCAGTCTTTTCACATTCTACAATAAGAAAGAAGTTAATGTTAGTTTATCAAAATAAGTAATTTATGCCTTAAAATTCTTCTAAAGACAGAGGAAAAAACAATAATATCCACTACATTTTAGACTTTGGTTTCAGCATTGGTAAAGGATATAAAACACTAAGGGGGAATAAAGTTCTTACTAATGCTATTACACATTTCTCAGTTCTAAATTTTAACATAGTTAAAGCTTCTGTAATTGTGTTTGAGCCATTGTTTGCTAAAAATAAAAATTTTAATATTTTCAGAGATTTTAAAACCCATTTTGTCATCTGTAATCAATTTCAAAATATAAGATTAAGTACTCACAAAAGAACAGATGAGGAAGATTTTCTATTTTATAAAAATCATGAAATGAAGGGAAAAAAGTAATTCAAGTAAGGTAACAAAGTGGAAAGTAGAACACAGAAAATTCTAAAAGTCAACAAAATATTATGGAATGATTCCAAACTAGCAAAAGTGGGAGAGCAATGATTCATTACTTTAAATTACATATTGAAATAAAATTACTAATTTTGAAGGTATATTATTCCTAATTTTATGTTTCATAATGATTAGCCAAATAAAATTTCCAGAAAAACAAAATTTGAAGTAGGGGGAACCCACACTTGTAACCCAAAACAAAATACAGTTTCTCATCTATGTCCACATCTTAGATTTCTGTTCTGTAAGATCTGATAACTTCTTAGAAAGCAATCTTTTTTGCAAGGCTATGGATTTACATCATACATTTTATCTCGCCAAGAAAATTCTAATTACTTGTTTTAGTCATTTCATGTTGACTTGCTTTTTATTCATCCAAGGTATTTTCTGTTCTATGATAAATTCAAGCCATCAATAAAATTCTAGAAGTTTCAGAACAATTTACAAGCTCCAGATGACTAAACGTTTTCTCATGTCTGTTTGGAATTCAGAAAGAGAGCTTCACCAAATATATTCTGAAGAGTACATCTGGCACTCACTAAAACAAGGAACTCATCAATGACAATGTTACTTGAGACAAATTAATGTCACATAAATGCAAATTTGCCAATGTTCTTTATGTTCAACATTGCAAGTCAACCTCCAGGTATTTCATTAACAGCTTTTTCTAAATCACAGGCCATGGGTCGATGCTTGGGGGCATTTTAAAAATAAACTTAATAGACTCAATAAAAAAGCAGTCCAAGAAAATAAATAATTTAATCAACATTATTGTTGCAGAATGATATTGTAGGGCTATCTGTAATCAGCGACAAATTTTGATCACGTCACTAAGAAAATTAGTATTTAACAAAAGAACTCATTCTATGAAAGACAGAAGGTTTACACAGTCGACTTTGCTGCAGTGTTGACTTCTTAATAGATTTATAAGGGACTATATATTGCTTGGTTTGACTACACGGACTAAAAATGTAAGCTAATTCTACTACTAATGTCTTAATATTTAGAAGACCAGAAATACCCATTGTAGATTAATATTGGACACAGCTAGCCTACACCTTAATCAATCACTTCTTAGAACTGAACCACACTGATAAAAGTGTGAGATGCCCATTTTTTAATTTATTACCCATTAAAAGCTCTAAGAAATAAGAATTGCTAGCATTACCATTTTACATATGAGAAACTGAGGCCTAAAGAAGTTAATAACTATCCCAAGTTCATATAACCAGTGAGTGGAACTGTCAGGACTTAAACACAAACTCTCTTGATCCATTCCACTGTCCCTTCATTGGGGGTTTCCATTGGGTATAGCTATCATTTCTGAACCAATTATGGTAACTATAGGAGATCTGATATTTTGACTGGCAGAGCCTAAGTCACATGTTCATCCATAGAGTGAGAGGAAAAATAAGTTCCATGCAAGTCATATGGGCTGGAAATGGTATATGCCAAACCATGAATCTAGATTTAAGAATAGTAAGAATCAGTCAGGAAAGGAAAATAATTCCATTCACAATGATTTCATATGGACTTACTTACACAATCACCTCAGAATGGACTTACTCAAGGAGGTAAAGGACTTCTATAATGAAAACTATAAGAAGTAACTAAAGCATTTAGATCATGACATAAAGAGATAGACGTTACATGCTTAAGAATGAGAAACAATATCGACAAAGTGATTATTCTACCAAAAGCAAAATGTAAATTTTACCCAATCCCCAACAAAATACCTACAGTATTCTTCAAAAGCACTAGATAAAAAAAATTTAACTTACATGAAAACATAAAATATCTCTGATAGTAAAAATAATTCTGAGAAAAAAAGGAGAGAAACAGAGGCAGCACAATAACTGATATTGTACAATATAGCAGCAGCAATTACAACAATATAGTTTTGGCATAAAAACAGATATGAGGATCACTAACAAAATCAAAAGTCCAGAAGTAAATCTACACACATATCAATGCATAATTCATGATAAAAGAATAATGACTATACAATGGGGAAAGGAGATTTTCTTTAATAAATGGTGCTGAGAATACCAGATGGTCACATGTACAAGAATGAAATTGGATTATTCTCTCACTCCATACACTAAAGTAAATTCAAAATGGATTAAAGACTTAGATATAAGATAGGCAACAACAAAAATATATAGAAGAAAACATTGGTGATGCTTTCATGACATCAAATAATAAAGATGCTTTTAGAGACTCAGTCACTAAGGCAAGGGTAATCAAAGCAAAAACAAAGAGCAAGGATTCCTCAAAGTAAAAAGCTTTTACACAAAAACAACAAGAAAAATGTAAGTAAATTGAAAAGGCATCCCACTGAATGGGAGAAAATATTTACACACTACCCAACTGATAAAGGGTTAATATGCAATGAGTATTTTTAAAATTTATACAACTTAACAATAAAGAAACAACCAGTCAATAAATGGGCCGCAAACTTGAATGGCCAATTCACCAAAGAGGATATCCAGAAGGCCAGTAGACACATGGAAAATGTTCATCATCACTTTTAACAATGTAGATGTAGATCGAAAACCACAATGTCATCTCACAGCTGTGAGAATGGCACATATTAAAAAGATCTCCAAAAATAAGTGCAGGGGAGAACACAGAGGAAAAGGAAACTCCTTATTAAATATTTAATTTGGGAATTTAAATGATGATGCAACCATTTTGGAAAGAAATCTGTATTTACCTTAAGAAGACAAAAATGGAAATATTGCATGACCCCAAAATTTAAAAATATCAGAAGAACATGAAATTGTCAACTCAAAAAGTTAATTGCCCTAAATATTTATTGTAGCATTATTTACAATAACTCTACAAAGAAACAAACTATATACCCACTAACAGAGGACTGGATCAAGAAGAGGTGGTATAGTCACACAATGGAGTACTATTCATTCATAAGGAAATATGAAATATTACCATTTACAGGAAAATGGGAGGAGTTCAAAGGAATCATGTTTAGTAAAGTCAGAATGACAAAGACAAACATTAGACATTTACACAGTAATCAATTCAACAAGACAAAATACTTATTAAAACTAGCAGGTTATATTAAACCAAGTGAAGTTTTCAAGGTTGAGGGAGAGGGGAAAGAGAAGGGGAAATAGGGGTTTTTGAGTGACAGTAGATTCTAAAAAAGATAGTATTTATGCAATGAGAAGGCAAGGCAAATCTTAATAAAATATTTTTATATACATGTATATCTGACAAAGGACTTTCAGGAAGAGTATGTTTAAAAAAAACTCTTGCAACTATAAAGAAATGGATAAAATACTTGGTGGATTCTTCATAAAAGATGATACTTTGATGGATAATAAGTATACAAAAATACTCAACACCACAAGAGAACAAAGAAATATAACATAAAACCATAATGAGATAACCACTTATACATTGTCCATAGTAGCTAACATCGTAAGTGACTGACAATACCAGGTGTTGGCAAGGATGTGGAACAAATGGAATCTCATATAATACTGGTAGGAATGTAAAATGATTGAGTAACTTTGGGAAACATCTTGGGATTTTCTTATTAAGTGAAATATAGCCCTACCATGTGACTCAGTGGTTCACTACTAAGTCTTTACCTAAAAGAAAAAAAAAAAAAACATGTCCACACAATTTCTACATTAATGCCCTTTACAACTTTATTTATAAACAAGTTGAAATATCACTGTTTTACATCTTTGCTTGTGTTTTGACAGTACATGATTTCCTCCCTCAGGCATAGTCACCACAGAATTTCCACCACCAAGTCTCCTGTAGCCCTCTATCATAATCCAACTGTGGCCTATCTCCAAACCCCCTTTTGCATTCCTCTCCTCTCCCTTCATCTGTGAAAGTCACAGATCTTTGGTCAGCTTTCAAGGGCTGGTTTTTAAGTTTGTCTTTGTCTGGCCCTGTATGGTTTCTCTATATTCCACTTATAAATGACACCATCTGGTATTTATCTTTCTCCATCTAGCTTATCCATCACAGATGAACAGATAAACAAGCCAAGGTATATCCATACAAAGGAGTACAACTCAGCAATAAAAAGAAATGAACTCGTGTTACTCCTAACAAGGATACATTTCAAAACCTTGCTGAGTGAAAGAAAACGGACAGGAAAGTGCACATACTCTAAGACTCCATTTATATGGATGTCTGCGGAAAGAGGCTACAAAGAACCTTTAGAGGAAGACCCGTTAGGAGACTTTTGTCACAGTCTAGCTAGAAGATGACAGTGGCTTAGATGAAAAGAAATGATGAGAAGTTGTCTGACTTCTCATCACACTACTTTTGAAAATGAAGTCAAGAGGGATTTCCAAGTAAAAGATTGCTGGATGTAAAAGAAAAATGAGAACTCTATGCTCTTGGACTTGAGCGAATACAATGATGGAATTATTATTAAGATGTTGAAAGCAGTTGAATGGAGTGGGTTGGAAGAAAAAGAATGAGCAGACAGATTTAGCTTGAAATGTCCAAACACACCAAAGTGACTGTGTTGTATAGAACACGACATAGGCCCATGATCAGTAACTGCCTTATCCTGGGAAGACAGCAATGTCACCACTGTTTCCTTCACAAAAATGAGTGTGACATATGACTACCCCCTCCACAGACATCTGGCATCATCAGTCTTACACAAGAACAATCACATGTACTAAGCAGGGTATAAGGAGACCTCTGTCTGAATGCTGCGAATCCTGCCTTGACTGGAAATCCTGTCCACTGACTTCTGGGCTGAGGACCCTGTATGTAAGTTGCTGTTAATAAACATTATTTGTAATTAATGACTATGCCCTCTTTGTTCTTTGTATTCAAAATACCTCCTCAATTTAGGGAAACATTCATTCCCATCGTTGCACAAGTGTCCAGGTGAAATAACAAATCAGCAGTTGGAAACACAGGAAGATTTCTAGGCCAAGATAGAAATCTGGGAGTTTTTACCCATTTTTCAGGGGAAAAGGCTGAGGTAGAATGAGTTCAAAAAGAAAAGCAGGAAATGTCCGGGCATATTGTTCTATTATAAAAAATATGTTTAAGTTTGGAAGTCAGTAATAGCTGGCAAAGCAAATTAGCTTGTATTTTTTGGTAGCAAAAATCTCCAGTACTGCTAGCAAAGCATCACATATTCAAGCAAAGTGCAGGGTCATGAAGCTTCTCTGATTTTGTTCAATATTGCGTGACTTGCTACGAGACTGTCAAGTTCTGGGTAATCCACTGCACGCCCCATAGATAAGGAATGAGGTTTTGACCTGGCAGCCTCTTTGTCTTGTACACTCTACCAACTCGCCACCCAAAGCTTTAGCCCACAGAGAAGAGAAGGTTGCTGCTCCTCTGCCTCCCAGTGTGGGTCAAAATCCTTAATACCTTCAATTTGCACATTGTCTCATTCTTGAAATTGTATCTGGAAGTTTGCTTCTTAGAAGATACCACTTCCTTGGAAGCAAATTACTAATCTAAGAGAGTTGGAACCTTTAAAAATAAAGTTAGCAATCTGTGTAGTATGACTGGAAGAAAATTTTCTCTCCCCAGATTCCTGAAATTCCACATTAGTATAAAAGGTGAGAGTGAAATGTCCAACTTTGAAAGGTAAGAATTGGGTATTCTAGCAAGAGAAAAAGAGAAGTAGAAAAGATGACAGGCAGAGCAAAACTCACAATTTCGCGAGTGTGAATTTGACTTAGCCCATCCCCAACACCTGGCGCATAGTAGGTCACACATAGCTGAATGAATGCTCTTTGCTGTACATCTTTTTGTAAGCAGACTCCCCCCCACCCCCCACCCCCAAAAAAAACCTCCAGGAAAAAAAAAAGGCAAAAGAACCAGTTTTATTAAAGGGGTTTATTTACCTTTCTAAGGGTTCACTTATTAGGGGAAAAAAACTTAAGCAATTTCTCTGGCCCTTCAGAAACTCCTTAGAAGAGATGTTTTCGACTCTGCGGGGCAAGAGAAATTGGCCTAGAGGTCGCAGCATCACCAAAGCTGAGCAAAAACAGCGACGCAAGTGCCATCTTTGGCCATGGATTCCAGGGGGTCCTGGGAATCAGAGGCGAAGAGGAGAGAGCTGGCGGAGGCACCAAGAGAGCCCTGGTGGGAGCGACCCTAGACACACGGTGCCTTGGGCTCTCCAGCCGCAGACTTAGGCCTTGGGCTCAGCCCCTTGCGCCTCCCTCGGCTCTCTCCTCCGCCCCCTTTCCGCCTCCTTTTTTCCCTCCCAATCCTTCTGCTCCCCCCTCCCCCTCCCATNCTCTTTCCCCCCCCCCTCCTCCTCCTTCTCTCCTTCTCCCCCTCCTCTTCCTCTCGCTCCCCCTCCCCCTCCCCCTCCTTCTGCAGCCGCCACTGCAGCTGCCCGACCGTCCAGTTCAGTCCCACCGGCTGCCCTCCCCTGCGCTCTCCTTTCACCGCTGGGGCCAGTGGTTGCAGAGCCACCGCGCAGGTAGGAACCGCAAACGCGGGGGTCGCACCAGCTCACCCAAAGTCACCCGGGCAGCGCTCCGGGGTGTAGGTGGGGTGACCAGAGGGGTGTCCCTAAGAAGTCCCCGGGACTGTGCGGGATCTCGGGCAGAGAGGGGGGGTGAAGGTGTGCAGTCCCGGAATGCGATCTGTCAGCATCCGTGATACCGGGCTGACATCTGCCGGGATGGCATGTGTGCGCGCGCCAACGAGCAGCTAGAAGACTTTGCCATGAACGAAGTACGGAATGTTTCAGGGGAGCAATGTGCGAGAATTAAGCCGCACCTGGATTCCACAGAACCTGGTTAGAAACTAGAGCGCCGAGCTGCTTCCAGGACTACCGCCTGTTTACCGTCAAGAAAGAGGGTTTCACCTTCCTGGGGGCTGGGGCGGGGGTCTTTGGCCAGCCCCCCCTAAATTAACGTAGGATTGCTGTGTGATTCCCGGGTCCTGGCCCTTGGCAGCCAGGTTCCTGAAGGTAGCATGTTGGATACAGAGAGATTGATAGGGGAATCGAACACTTTGGGCTACTCCTTCACACGACCTGGAATTTTAAAACAAAGCTGCGTGCAGAGAACAGCGTGGAAACGCCACTCTCCGAGTTTGTGCTGGGGAAGGTGAGAAAGAGCTGTGAGAAGTAAATACTACAACTGGAGGTGATTGCTCCCTGAGTTTCTGTTTGGGTGTTTTGTTTAAAAAGGGTTTGAGGCCAAAGTAATTCATATTGGTTTTCAGGTATTTCTGCTGAGCGGAGACCTTGACTAACTGGAAGTGAGCTGATAGGGAAAGCCTCAATCTTCAGGGGCAACAGAAATATGCTGCCCACCTACATCCTTAAAAAAAGGAATATAAGGACCACCTCCCTTGAAACCAATAACCCTTGATCCTTGCCCTTCTACCGCTTTCTGGGGCTTGTTGTGTAGGTGCAGGAAGAAGTGCATGCTGAATGTCGCTGTGTATACAGTCAGTGCAACTGAAAGGATGAAGTGAAACGCCATTCTGCAATTCTTTTATAGTCTCTTTGGTGCCTCCTTTGGCCAAGTAAAAGTTGAGGAGGAAGAGAGGGTTGAGAAAGTAGAAGTCCGGTATGGTGGAGTGTCAGCCTCCTTCCTTGCATTACTTCACTGCGAAGAATTTGTATCCCTGCCTCCCCTATCGACCCCCAGCAGATACTAAGCTTCGATTTACACTGTGTTTTCTTTGAGATTCACAATGCTAAGAGCCATTTTCCTAACAATGCTGACTCTGGCGCTGGTCAAGTCACAGGAAACTGAAGAAACCATCACATACACGGTAAGGGGTGATGGAATTTGAGATAATATGCTTCAGTGGGATTTTGTGACACCAGGGAGACTCTGCTGCCACTGTATGTGGACTATATAGTCTGAGGAGGGTAGTAAACAATGCTTTCGCCTGGATTACATTTCAGATTAATTGTAAATTGCCTGTTATTCTATCAAAAGTTCATTTAGATCACCAATTGAGATGGGGACAAAATGTAATGATTTGCTCAAGGTTTATAAAAGGGAACACTTTTAAAACAAACAAACAAAAAAAAAACCAAAATAAGTAACATTTTTAACACATCTAGTAAACTAATGGGTGTAAGGAACTGGGAAGCCTTGCATGTGAAACCTGCAGAGAAAACTTGCAGAGAAAAGCTCAAGTCAGATAAGAATGTTAAACACCACCAAAGCACATCACCTCATTTGTGTATATGCTTCTGTGCTGGCATAAGTAGTCTTTATGGAATTTATAAAGGTTATATGTTCATTTATAGTTAACTTGATAGCTCACATACGTACCTCCCTGATAGACTTTACATGTTAACAGCATGCAGTATTTTCTAAGTGGCTTTTAAATGCAGTGTGTGATTTGATTTCTCATGTTCTAATTAGTGTATCTGATATTTCCAAATAAAATTTGTTTAATTAGTTAATTGCATGGGCATAACCAATGTTTTATAAAACGTTCAAAATATTATCTGAGAACCCCAACCCCTACTGCCAGGAATAGATTGGTGAAAACAGAGAACAGTATTGACCTCACTTCTGGTGAGTTTCTTTGCACCTCTGTTGTGCTTTCTAGTCTTTAATCAGTGCTGTGAAGCAAATGACATTTGTCTTGAATCAGAATATGAAAAATATATTTTTCTACTTGTACCAAATTGGAAATTAAGTAATCCCACTGTGAAGAATGTGAAAAAAAGTTGAAAACATAACTCTTAGATGTGAGCTAATGTCAATTACTATTTAATAAATACTATCTCACTTTTTGGTATCATATTATCCCCAGAACGTTTGCCTTCATCTGGCAAATGTCCTTGTTGTTGTTCAGATTCACTATAAATCAAATAGTGTTTAATATAAATATTTTGTTAACTTAATGGTAAATGTAGTTGCTTCCCGTGCTGAAGATAAATAAAGCAAGAAAAATGAATGCATGTGTTGTTTATCTTCAATTTAAAATGTTTTGTTATTCAAGCTAAACTTAATACTTTCTTAGGCAACCAAGACTAAAGTAGTTACCCACTTTTATATTATTAAATTTTCATAAGTGCCTATCTTGATACTCCCTTTTTTAATCACCTTTTACAGAAAAAAATCCTTATGTAATAAAGTTAGGCATACAAACTAGAGTTCACTATTTTTACAACAGATTTACCATATATAACACCCTTTTTATTCTAAGACTAGATCTATTTTCTATAGATTATAGGCTTATAATTCATGATTTAAAGACAATCTGAGCTATTTTTTGAGTATTCCACTGTGGGAATTCTTTTATTCTCACAGCAAAATATGAGGCAAATGGCATCATCTTCCTTCTTCTGATGGTAGAACTGAAGATCAGAGAATCTGATTTGTTTAAGTCTACACAATCAGCAGGTGATAAAGCTAAATTCAATCTAGTCTTGCTTAATAGTAGATGAAATATACTAGAATTCAATATCTAAGACAAATGGCAAGTTTTCTTTCTTTTGCAAATAGATTGTTTTAGTGAACTGTCAATTTGCCTGAATTGAAAGATACTTTCTGAAGGATGGGCTCATATCCACAAGATAGTCTTATATTCCACTTCCACATTAAAGATAAGGTTTTGGGGCCTCCCTGGTGGCACAATGGGTTAAGCAATGCACTGTGAAGCAGACCTATGAAGCAGACCGCAGCCACTGCAGCACGAGTTCCATCCCTGCTGCCAGCCAGGGAGGGAACCCACATGGCGCAGAAGAGCCCTCCTGCCTCGCCTGCTGCTCTTCTCTGCAGTGTGTTTCAGTAGATCTGCCTGTTCTGCTCCCCACTCTGTCTCTAGTGAATCCTCTCTTCCTGCACCTCTGGCCTGTACCCCAGCTCTTGTATGCATAAATAAATAAATCTTTAAAAAAATAAATTAAAAAAAATAAAGATAAGGTTCATTCAGCTATTTACTTGTCAAGAATCTGCTGTATGCATAAGCAATTCTAACCACTATCAAGACAAGTAAAAAGAATTTACTTGTCTATTAAGAAAATTCAGACTTTAACCTTAGAGAATTCACCTTGGAAAAATGCTGTTGAAAACTACAACGTTCCTAGCAAGTACAAATAATATTATTATACAGATTAGGCAACTTGCTAAATAAATAGAATAGCAAGTAGGTGATTACTGTCAGTACTGGCATAAGGAAGGAGGCAGGACTCTGTGCTGATTCTTGAAGAAAATGATGATGAATTTAGATAAATCTAGGAAGACCGAAGAGGCACCTGAATCAGAGAGTGTGGCATAATCAAAGATGTGAATACAATGAAGTCAAATCCAGGGAGTAATAAGATCAGACAGACTGCAGCTGGATAGTGGAAAGAACCTAGAAATGATAATAATAGCTTAGGAGCCTATAGGTCACTGTGAACTCTTAGCTGGAGGAGCTACTAGCCAAGACAGCAAGGAAGATTGTCTTGGAGGCAATGTATAGTATGCAGAGAAATGGAGACCATCTAAGGGCTCTTGTCTATTCATGAAGTCAGGAAGGCTAAAAATCAAAGTGCTAAAAATTAAAAATGGACACAAAGTCAAGAGAGCTTAAGGAAATTATTTGGGAAACTTGATGTTCAAGTTGTAATCTTGGGCCCTGAGGAGGGTGGCAGTGCCTTGGACAGTGTTGGAGAAACTAGAAAGAGTTACTTTGGGAGATAAAGTGAGATTAGTTTGTACCCTGTTAACTTCAGATATTAGTAAAATGTCTCAACTGATCTCTCGGTCCTGCCAAGCATCTGTTGTGTGTGTAAGCAACTCTCTGCTCTATTAAAAGAATTTCAAAGTTTATTTATTGGTTTACTTTAGTTTCGCTCAGTATTTCCTAAAGGATCTTCCTTAAATCTCTGACTGATGATGTTTTCTTCAACTTAAAAGATTTTCAGGGACTTCATCACTGATAGAAGTATTTCTTAAAAGTACGCTGAATCAAAATTGCCTGGATGATTGTTATGAATTCTGATTCCAGGCCCCAAACCCAGACCCCTAATCATATCATTTGGGCTGATCCAGGAGTCTGAGTTTTACAAGAACACTGGGTGGTTTTTGAGCAAAATAAAACTTAAGATTCAATGACCTTCGAGGTAGAATTCACTTAACGCCAGTTCCAAAGAAATGCTTCACAGTTTTGGCCCTGCCTGTCTATTTCATCCCTACCCACCCAGGACTAACTTACAGCTCCTTCCCTCTTTAATAGTTTTACACCTTTGCACACATGGTTCCCTCATCCCAGATTTTCCATGGAAAATCCTTCTCTTCTTATAAAATCCAGTTCCTGTGTGGCCTCCCCCAAAAAACCTTCCCTTCCACACTTTCATACCCATCCCACAGGCCCAGGCAGAGACTGTCACTCCTTCCACATTCATGCTTGTGTCATGGCACCTGACATCTTGCTTCAACTGTGTGTACTGGCTCAGTCTCTTCTTCTAGTCTGTGAGCTGCATGAGGAGAGGAACAAGGTCTTTTTGATTTTTGCATGCCCTGGGACTAGGATGGTGCCTGATGTGAGAAAGTACTCAAGAGGTGGTTTGTCCAGTGAGTGAAAGCGAGATGAACTGAAGTGAGGAAGCAGATCAGGTTGTAGTGGGAGGTATGGGGTTTATGAGGGAATGATAAGGAAGTTAGGTGCTGAAATGCTCTAAGAGGAATTAAAAAGAAAGGGAAGAGTCAAGGACCTAAAAAAAAAAATCCTCAGTTAATTGTTTCTGATATATAACTTACAATGTGGAAGAAGGAGCAAATAAAACAAACAAACAAAGAGTAATCAGAAATTGGAAAGTAATGTCAAGACAGAGAGATGAGAATTCCAAGAATTTGGTGATGGGCAACTGTACTGAGTGCATTAGGAAAGCTGAGGAAGCTGGTCCAATGGCCAGATCTGTCTTTTTTTAAAAAAAGGAAGAAAAGAAAAACTAGAGAATATTAAAATTACCGATCTCTTCATCTGTCTAGGAAAGCTTGCTATCAAAATGAAAGACTTTAGAGTGACTTATTAAGAAATAACTATACCAATTAACTGTCTCCTAGCCTCAGCTCTGATTTTTCTTCACAGCAATGCACAGATGGCTATGAGTGGGACCCTGTAAGACAGCAGTGCAAAGGTAAGCCAATATTAAAGATTGCACATCTAAACATAACTCTCTGTCTCTGCCTCATGTGTCACTCCTCCTGTCCTGTTTGAATTATACCAAAAAGGTGTGAGCATATGTTCACATACTTAGATTTCCTTCTAAAAGAATCCTGACTTATTTTATTACTGACTGTAGATATTGATGAATGTGACATTGTCCCAGACGCTTGCAAAGGTGGGATGAAATGCGTCAACCACTATGGAGGATACCTCTGCCTTCCTAAAACTGCCCAGATTATTGTCAATAATGAACAACCTCAGCAAGAAACACCAGCAGCAGCCGAAACTGTGGGTGCAGCTGCAAATGCAGCTGCAACCTCAGGTGTGACCCCTGGGGGTGTGGCAGCCAGTGGCATGGCCGCCGCCGGTGGTGTGATGCCTGGAGGCGGTATTGTTGCCAGCGCTGCTGCACTTGCAGGCCCTGAAGTGCAGACTGGCCGAAATAACTTTGTCATCAGGAGGAACCCAGCTGACCCTCAGCGCATTCCTTCCAACCCTTCTCACCGGATCCAGTGTGCAACAGGCTACGAGCAGAGTGAGCATAATGTGTGCCAAGGTAAGCATGACTTGTTACGCTAATCAGAAAGTTTCTGCCCAACTGCACTTCATGGTGAAGATGATAACTGCACATTTATCAAGAGCTTCCCCCACACCAGATGTTGTGCTAAGTGTTTTGCCTAGATAATCATACTTAATCATAGCAACAATCTTAAAAAGGTAGTTGCTGCCATTCTGGTCATCATTTTACAAATAAGGAAACTGGCTCAGAGACTTCATCTGTGGTTCTCAACATTAGCCGCCCATATTTAGAGCCATTTGGGAGACTTTAAAACCTTTCTATGTCTAAGTCACAGCCCAGCCCAATTAAAAAACAGTCTCTAGGAGTGAGTTCCAGGCATCAGGACTTTTTTTAAAGCGCCTCACGTTGTTCCAATGTGCTGCCAAGTTTGAGAACCCAGAAGCACACACGTGGAAAGTGCAGTCAGCCTTCAAACCCAGGCAGGCAGAGCCAGAATCCCAGCTATCAGAAGTAGTAGTTGAATTATTCATTTGGAATTTGAAATTGCACTGGTAAGCTGCTCTTTGCATATTGCCCTTTGGTTTCTAAAGTTTCCTTCTTATTGAACTTGCCACTGATTTATTTGCCTTTTTGAAGAATAAAGAAAGGGGCTTCTTATTATTACCTTTGAAGAAGTATCCCTCATTGGCATTTCCCTCTCTTTTGAGGGGGAAATTCTCATGAGCGCATTTCACTTACATCACTTGCACCGTGGTACTCCCTGCCTAGGTTTTTCTGTTTATTTTCACAAAGAGTACACATTGCTGTGTATTCTAGAAACAGCTATATACTCATACTAGCAAAGCAATAAGAATCTTGAGCTTTGAAGACAGGTAGGATATTAGCTACCTGCTCTGTGCTAAGGGATTTTGTTTCCCTTTTCCTATTTAGCAAAGCTTTTCAGATTTTCCTGGTGTGAAGATTGTTAGTGAGAGGGTCACTAGTGCCCCAGACTCCTTTCTCACTATCAGGAGCTGCCTGGGTAGATCCCATCTTATGCCATAAGTGCCTGGTATACATTAATTGGCTAGTGGAAAGGACTCAGGAATTCTTACTTTTTACCCGCTCATGAGAGAGGAAGAGAGCATCTTACTCCCTTAAGACTGAGTAGTTCAATTGACAACACCTAACTGCTGCACTAAGTAAAAAAAGTATCTTCTGGACCCCTGGATAATTGCCCCTTCTCCTTCAGTGTTGAGATTTATCTTCTGTTTAAAGATAGTAGATTTTTAAATGACTTATAAATGAAGTAATGAAATCTATCATGTTCTGGCTTTTATTATTTTATATTTTGTGTTCAAAATTTAAGTACCCCACATCAAGAGCTAACTCATGCTGTGATGGTGTCACTTTTCAGAGGGAGCATTGTATTAGCATCTGTTTTATGTTACTGTCATGAGTCAGAATTCCAATACTGATGATGAATGCTTCAGCATCTGCTTGATATTCTGATGTTTAATTTGAGGATTATGTCAAGGAGATAACCTCATGAGAGTATTTCATATATATGTGTGTCTAGATGTTTACGAATGGCTATTGATAAAAAATACCATGACTTTATTTAAGACATTAAGTTTCATTGTGTTATTTAAATATACAATTCGATTGGAAAGTTTGGTGTTAATTTTTGTGAAACTAAAGGCTTTACTGAAATTTTTCTAATTGTTTTATATGATAATTACTCTTCACACTTCAAATATATATTTTAGTGTACTTAGGATAAGAAAAAATATAAATGAATGCATAATTTCTCAAAATATTTTATACTCCATCATTGACAGTTGTGGTCAAATTCAAGAAAGATGCCTAGAATACATGAAGTGTTAGAATAAAACATATTTAGTTTTTATGATATGCACTGGCCACAGTAGAAGCTGTGTAATAAAATGAGAATAATAAAAAATGAATTCCCATTTAATTTTTAAAAAATATTTAGGTTATTTTACAAAGTAAGGTATTTTTCACATATCAACATATAATATTTTGGGGGGAAATTTTTTTTAATTGTATGTTAAAACTATTAAATACCTTGCATGTAACAGATGCTAAATACATATTCTTATTGATTGTGTACACATAGGTACTTTCTATTTGAGTTAATCTACGTAATTCAACCAATTGTTAAAACTTGGAGTTGGGGTCTTATATCATTGAAAGCAAGGTTAAAAGTTTTTTGAATGACTTAAGGCTTAAGTTGGATTTCTTCCCACCGCACAATTTTGCAAAGTGCCTATAAATGTGGATTTACTTAATTGTTGATAAAAGGGGGCTTATTTCATATGATAATAACAGGATAATCTGTCTAGGGAATCTGACTAAGATACGTCGAGTCACACTTGTGCCCATTTATTATTGAGCTAATCAAACATGCAGTCCAGCTTCTTCTAATTGTCTGCAGATGTATGACATTCTCATTCCAGGCCAGCAGCACAAAATAATGTTTTATAACCAATGTGAAAGTGTGGGGACCTCTGCTTAAAACAATAATGTGCTCCAAGGACCAATATTACTGACATCATTGTGGAGTTTGAGGAGCCTTCTGTTTTAATAAAGATCTCCACTCCCTTTTAAATGTTTCATACTTATACCCAGCAATCCAAACACATTTACCATGGTCTCTGGATTGGAATAAACGAATGTCTACAGATGAGTCATATTTGTATTAAAAGTATTTCTTTTTTCCACACATATTTTTCAACAGGTACAATTTATTATTACATAACCTAAAACAAAGAACATTTTTATGTAATGACTGAAAATTCTACTGTATTTCAGTGTTAAAGTCAATTGTGCTTTTTAATGCACTAACTGCAGATGGTGCCTACTAATTTAAGTACAGTTAGATACCTTTAGTTAAAGTATGTTTTTAACTAGTTGTCTGTGTCTTAACATTTAGTAAAACATGATCTTCTACTTTTCATGGATTTGTTCAGAGTTGTTTGATTTTAAACAAAAGGTTTAAAATGCAACATCCATATAATTCACGGTAAGAGAGTTTCTTCAGGTAAATTTTGCCAGCTATAGATGCTTAGGAAGACATTTGTACTAAGAATTTCAAGTGACTGGTGCCATGCTGGCAGCTATGAAATCACATGAAAATCATTTCAGTGTAATGAACCTGGAATCAAAAATTTAAGAAATTTTTCTTCATGTTGTAGCATCTACTTTAAAGAAAACAGATAATTCATCCGCTCCAAAAGGAAGTTGGATGAATGGGGTATATTATAATCCACTGATGACTCATTTTATTTTTCTAGATCTCTATTACATAACCTGTGTGTAATCTCCTTAAAGGAGATGAGGTTAGAAATTGCTAGTGAAAGTTGAGAAAGAGATTTCTTTTTGATTACATATGACTTTCTAAGAGCCCCATTCTTATAGGAAAAAAGTTAATTGGAAACTGGCATGTAAGAAAAAGAATCATTTGCCCAATTTTAGGGAATTTGTTCACTTAGATGAATTGTTTAAAAAGTTAAATATAAGAATATTTGTATAGCATTAATTAAGTCATCACTAAACTCAGTCAGGATTTACAGCTGTCAATGCTAATTTGCTAAAGAAATTACGAATCCAATACAAATACCTAATGAAGCAGATTATGTTATAGCTACTGGTTTAGAGAGGGTATAACTGAGAAAGGGGTAACCATACAGTAGGGTGTCCAGCTGACTTGTCTACCTGAGACCACCCTCATTTGAAAGTCTCACACCTCACATCCCTGAAAAATGCCTCAGTTCTTGGACAAATGGGATGACTGATGACCCAAGCACACCTTCTTCATCCACTTCCCACTTCCCAGCAAGAGTGAGAAAGTTCCAACATTAGAAGCATTTTTCCAAATTAAGATTATTTTTCCAAATTTTTGTCCAGCAAAACTGTTCTTTTCAATTTGTTTTGAAATTTCAAAAACTGAACTGTATTGACTATAAGTTTGTCACTGAGCTGATTTCCATGTTCTAGTTTTGCAGGAATAGAATTCTTAAACATGAGTACCTACTTGCTTACATATATGGCACATCACATTCTGCTTAGGGAAATGTTACAAATATTCAAATTAAATACTATGTTTCAACTATACATTTTGTTTGCCAAAATTTTTATTTTTTAAATTTTTGGTTGTATTTTCAACCACTTTATTTTATTTTTGTCAGTATTACCTGAGACATAGGAGTACCTAAAAATCTAAAGAGAAAAGAAAAAAAAAATAACTCTTATAAAGCTGAGAGGAACAGACAAATTAACCTCAGAGTTAAAAAGCTCTACTCCTAGGGATAGTCTATTCTCTTCTGTACATTTCTTAATAAATAAAACAACAATCAAAATACTATTTTGAAAAGGAAAGGAGTTATTATCTATGCATCTACTTTTGAAAAGAGGGACTTGAACTAACTTGTCTCCTTCTCAGATGCAAGGGATGTCTTTCTTTGATTTCTTTCATTTAAAACTTAAATAATCTCATATCCAAAGAGGATTTATAAATTATAGTGTAATCAAGTGGCTCAGCACACCTGGCATTGTCATCACTAAACAACTTTCAAACACTACCCTTTTGATAATCTTCATGAAAGTCATTAGGGTATCTGGTTGCTCAGTGGTTTTTGTGAGCAAATGCCTGATTTTTGTTCTATGCAATTATACAATCTAGTGACAAGCCTCAATCTCCGAAAATAGAAATTTTACCAAAGGAAGATGACAAATTGAGTAAATTATGACATTAACAGAAAAGAAATACCTCAAGCAGAAAGGAAAATGGGTGCATTATTTCCAGTTGTTAATTAACTTTGGTATCTGAAAATTCTCTAAACTCACATAAGTAGACAGGAGTTGAGTTTATAGAAAACTTTTATAAGATAAGGTAGTGATTGATTTCTTTCCCTGAAAAATCTAACAATGTTTCATAATTCATTTTTCCAAATACTCTAGTCATAAAATTTCTAGTTTATATAAAACAAATTTTTAACATAAAATTTATAAACTGTACACAGGGTTAGCTCCTTCATGTACAGACAGAGGAGTCTTTAAAATCCCTTCATGAAAAAGGACTAACAACTATCTGAGGTTGGAAGGATGAAAGAGATCCATGTGATAACGTTTGCAACAAAAGACTATGCTGTAAACCCTGATTCAGTGGTGACTAAGGTGGTCCCAGACCAGAAACAGTAACATCTTCCAAAAACATAGAAATGTATATTCCTGGCCACTATCAGACTTGCTAAATAAAACATTCTGGAGATGGGGCCCAATAATCTGTATTTTCATAAATCCATAATTTTAACTGCTGCTCAGATTTGAGAACAAATGTCCTATTTAACCTTAATTTCAGGAAGCTGCCTTAGGCTATAAAAATCAGTGACAGGACCATAATACTTTTACATAGGAAGTTGTGAAGAAAAAACATCAAAAATATGCATCTGCCTCTAGGACAAAATAATATTTCTGTTTTACTTCTTTGACTTTTATTACTGTCATCACCAGTACGCCAAGCCCTAACCATGAATGGTTCTGAGTCCTGAGGTCATGAACTATTTCTGAACCAAAGACATGATATGTTTGATCTAAAGGAAAAGGAGGCATCTTAACAAGAAGACGATCTTGCCTCTCTCTATAAAACTATATGAAAATATTCTAGCTGCCCTAAAATTGTCAGAAGTGAAGCCCTAAGTTATATCTGGTCATGGTAATGATTGATACCCGTATCTTCTGTAGGCATCCGCTTTATTCTCATAGCGCAAACTTGTGAGATGAAGCAATGTTCTTGGAGGTTCAGATCATGTAGAGTCATGAAAGAGAAAGTGGTTGGCTCTGAGTTTGGCCTTAAAGCATCTTTTCAGTTCCAAAGTGAGAGGAGAGTCTTCCAATACCAGATGCACAGTTGACACTTCATTATATTTAGACTCTGAATATCATCAGATATTAAAAAAAAATGTATTCACCCACGTTGTCTTATGCTCAATTTAAGCCTGATCAAAGATTTACATCCCATCAAAGACAAGAGAATTCTTGTCAAAACTAGTTAATACAATCTGTGGAATGAATTTTTCTCACCCTGCAGAAGCAAAATGAAGCAGATTAGGGTTGAATTGCAAGCCTGGGTAACTTCAGGAATGTACACTACATCATTTCTTTCTACATCAGAAAGTCCCAAACTGTATTCTTTAAAAACAAGTTGCCCTATTTGTAAGCATTCTCTTTGCACTTGTTGAATTACTGGCACAACTTTATTCTTTGAAACCAAAGAGTAAGCAAACTTTTGCTCCAATTTATTTGATTTTGCACAAATGTACAAATAAGTAATTCATTCACATTTGAATTCATTACCTCTTTCTTCAAGACGTAACTGCACACCCAAAAATAAAACTGATCAAGTAAACTGCACTCAAGTATTGGCAGAAGAAGATAGTTGTCACTGCAAGCAGTTTGCCACAATTGCAGGCTTGCAGTTTGAACATAAAAAATTTGTAAACACTTAATAAAGATAAGTGAAGAAATGACATGAAAGCAGTGCTGGATGCCACAGTAATCTCAGCAACACGAAGAGATATTTACTGTCAATTTCTTAGGATCACAGATTAAAAGGGAGAGACAATGAATCTATCTTATGTAAATGTGCACTAACTAGACTAACAAACTTTAGAACTGGCCTAAATCAAGTTCTAAAATATGAACCAATGTTCAAATAAGTGTACAACTCTAATAGTATAGGATAATCAGGTGTTATCACAAGTGAAATTGATCTAAGATCACAAAGCTATTCAGTTTGTGTTCAATAAATTCAGTCACGTTTGCGAACCACTTTCCATTGTATTGATATGACACTGAAAGAATCAAAATAGAAGAATAGAGGAGATATAGTCGTTACAGAATTGGCATCATAGACCTGTGAGATAGCAATCAACAATTAAAGATGAAAGTAACAGTTCAGTAGAGTAAAACATAGGACATCGCAAGAAGAATGGGACAAAATTGTCCAAAAGTAGAAATAAAATCAGTATTTCCTTACAATTTGCAAAGAAGTGTGAACGAGAAGCAGCATTGGGACTATGTTCCTTCTGTCTGGTGTGGTTTCCCGGAAGCTGAGAGGTAGTGTGCTGCTGGGAGGAATGCTAATGTGGGTGGAGGGAAATAGCAGAGGAAAACCAAGTCAGAAAGCATTTGTGAAGCTACATCAATGAACAGCAAACACCTATCACTGGTTCCACCCTAAGTTCCCCAGCAAAATACTAATGTGTTCCCTTCTAGCTCTGCCTAAGTATGTCCCCAAACTGCGTCATGCTTTACTTAGAGATTACTCTGAGTTCTAAAACTCTTCTTTTAAAAGAATGTTGAGTACTATCTTTGTTTAGGCATATTTCCTAACTATATTTTCTATCAAATTTCAGTGTGGTCCTTGAATGGTATTGAAAGAGGCTGTTCCATTTTATTAATAATGGAGGTCTTAGCTACCTTCTTCCCATTTTAAGTTTAAGCCATGAGAGGAGCTAAAAATTTATTCTATATATCCTGGATTGTTGACTTCTAATAAACATTGATGAATAAATACATTGCTGTTATTCCTAGAGCAAGACAAGCAATTGGAAATACTAGAATTCTTTTTACTTTACGGAAAATCATTTTACCAGTTAATGCACTACTATATCAAATATATCCCTCCTTATGGTTACCAGAAGTAAAGGGGAAGAAGGCAAGAAGAAGAATTAGAAGGAATAATGTGACAGTGGGTGGCACTGGGGCTTTGGTGGCAAGTGAAGCATTTGTACATGTTGAAGTGTGAAACTGTGCTCTTGAAATTATGTATTATGTAAATGATGGTAAGCTATTAAAAATTATAATCTTCCTCAGAAATCTAATGGTATTTGAATAATGAAAATACAGTTGAAATTGTATTAAAATACAGGGTGAAATTGTAATACTTATGATATTTGAAGTGAGATAATCATATGGCTGGAAAATATGTGAGCTCTCTGATATTGAGAAGAAGCTGAAGGAATTTATTGAAGCTCTATGAATAAGAGTAAGAAAGGAAGAAGGATTCAGAGCACTCTATCTTGGATTCTTCTCAGGAGTGAGGTCAGAGTTATCCCTTTTAAAACTACTTTGTTCAAGAGTAGAATCCAGAGAAGTCATTTAGTTGGGTGGGGGTGACTTTAAAGAAGCTAAGGTCAGATCTGGTCCCAAACTAGAAAGAACTAAAATGCTAGGAAAGTAAGAAGGAAATTCATGGGTCCTAGGGGCCCAGGAAGAAGAACCCGGCTGACCTAAGGCCCCCTTGATAACTGAAGTGCAAGGGAAATAAGAGTTACTTAGGAAGTGGAACTAGAAACTACCATAAAAGCTTTATGCATAGCTTTCTGTGTTCCCAGTTAAAGTTAGAATCATGACAGGAAGTGGAACTACCTTTGAGCATATAGTTAAGTCTCAAGAAGCTCCAGGGACTGTGGTGAAATAAGTTTTGCACTCTAAACAGCTGTATGTGATGTAAGGCGTTTAATCGGTTCTCCTGTGAGTGGAAGTATTGGACACAATCCCACATGGCGATGGGAGCTGCCCATACTGGAAACCAGGTCTATTACAACCCAGATTAAGGAAGAGGTTGTTGTTGTTGTTTTTAATGGTGGCCTGCTAGATTTCATTTGTAAAATATTTTCTAGCAAAGTCCTTCTCTCATGTATACATTCACAAACGGAGTATGCCAATAAATTGTCCTTGACATTCTTATTATTCGCTAAAAAAATTTAAGTATCCCGGCATTTTTAATATACCAAAATTGTGAAGAATAGTATTAATCTGTTTATTAGAGTCTGCTGTTGAATCCTTCAAACTGTTTTTAAAGAGGCTTCTTAGAGAACTAGTGCAACTTAATCACCCTCCTAAAGTATGTGAGCATATTAGGTAGCTGACATCATTGGACTTTGTAAAACCTACCAATGAACTTTTTTGTAATCAGTACTTTTTGTCATTTGAGGCCTAAAGAGATATTGTTGTGTAAGATGATTTTTCTCTGCCTTATCCATGTTCTTTCCTGAGTAGATTGTGATAACAGAATATAGCTCATTTAAAAGAGAAAAGAGCATTCCAAAAGAAATTGTTAAACAAGATTGTAGCAGCAGGAAAGAGACGGCACAGGAGCAAGGTTCAGGATGGTTCTGGGCAGGCGGGTCAAGGAAAGGGAGTCTTGGAGCCCTAGGTGGCTTTTCATTCTTTTTTTTTTTTTTTTTTGATTTTTTTATTTATGTACAAGCACTGGGGTACAGACCAGAGGTATGGGGGGGTGAGAGGATT
>JAGFMF010011799.1:2671652-2688741 GCA_019455555.1 Galemys pyrenaicus | reverse complement strand
GTACCACATCTTCTTGATCCAGTCCTCTACTTTTGGGCTTTTGGGTTGTTTCCAGGTCTTACCAATTACAAATAGTGCTGCGATAAACATAGGAGTAAATGTGAATAGTTTTTTAAAGGCCCTTTTCTAGGCCTTTAAAAAGGTGGTACAGGGGGTCAGTCGCAGCACTATGTAGCTATCAGCAGCCACTGCAGCACCAGCTCTATCCCAGGCCAGGTTGCTGACCCAATTTCACATCACTGTTATGTCAACTCTGTTACTCAATGGAAAGAACACACCACTTTCCCTTAAAGAAGAAACCGTTTCTCTTCTCTTTCACAATTAGGCAAACCTCTTCAATGCAAAGATCACAACTGGATAGCTGCAGTTACTGAAAACTCGTAAGTTTCAGTAACTTATGTGTTTCCTATCCATTGATCAATTTTAAGTTCATAAATAGGTATTTATTAACTGAGTATATATACATACATATATATGCATGTGTATATATATGTGAGTGTGTATGTGTATGTGTCTGCTTTGTATGTATGTATATATACCACATAGTATTAGGATGAAATAATAATGTTAGTTATAGGACTTACCTGGACCCTCTGCTGAGGGACACTCTTGCCCTAGTACCACCTACATCACCACATACCACCCAGTATGAAAATCCAGTCATCTAAGGAAAATGCAAAAATGCATTCAACACCTGTTAGAACCAGGTCTATGTTCACACATTTATGGAGAATAAAGCAAAAAAGAGCAAAATGTTAAGAGCCAATCCCTTCACTTCCAGGAACTTCCTCTTACCCTGGGCAATAGGAGCAGCTGTAAGATGCAGAAAGAAACATGGAACAGAATGGTAGGGAGATACAAACAGAGCAAGACAGGAGAGCAGAGAACAGCAAACTATTCTAAGACTGTACTAATTGAAAATAGGTTCTACTGAATTGAAAATAGGTTCTATTTTCATAAAATAGTATAACATTATATTCAACCACTTTCCACCTACATATATATTACTAGTGCATATTTCCTGAAAAGACTAATGAAGGAAAAAAGAAAAGGTGGTACCCAAATAAATCAGCCTTGCTGTCTTTATAAAATCGGCTAAGGGAGGCTGAAGTTTGGGATTCACTTATCTAATCTATTTTTGGGAATCTCCTAAGTGTTATGTATAATAAACCAGTGCTTCTTAATCTTAATGAACATACAAATTATTCAGGGTTCCTCTTAAAATGAAGATCTTGATTTAGTCGATTGGGGTCAGACCAGAGATTTCACATTTCCTAGTAAGCGCCCGGATTTTTTTTATGTATATAGAGCCTATCTTCCAGTAGCTGATAATCTGTGCTTCCTATTAAGAAGCTGATAACGTTGAGTATTATTCATTCTCTATTTTCTGCTGTCAGAAAAATGTGACACAATTTGGATAGAATCAGGTAACATGCTGGAATTTTTAAAAAGGTATTTTTTGATAAAGGATAGAATTAGATTTTCAGTGGTGAACTTGAAGTAGTATATGCACATGGTGGTTTATAATGACACACAAATGTAATGTAATATGTAATGTAATAAATACAGTGTTCAAGAATTTTTAAAAAGGTACTTTTCTCCTCTGACTAGTCAGTCTTCACTATAAATCCCATTGTAACAGCTACAGCTATTATACACAGATTTTTCCCTGGCTTACTAATTAATAGAATCTTGTCCTTAGTAAGTGTTTTTTGCTTGAATGCTCAGGAGGATCTCAGAAAGTAGTCCTTAGCAGCAAAATGTTAGTAAATTAAGCAGGAGACAAAGGTTCGCATTTGGGTCTTTCCCTAAATGACTGCACCAAACCATGTAACCTCTCTGGGTCTCAGTTTTTTGAACTGTTAAAATTAACAGTTGTCCTTTCTAACTCTTACTCAAAATAATTTTAAAATAATGAAGGAGAGACAGGTAGAGGTAGTTCATTTTCTCTAGGTTATAAGCCTTGAAGTTGTGGTAATTATATGATTCTAATTGATATATGTCTGGCATTTAAACTATTTCTATTGATAGGACATGTTTGCCTTTTAGATGGCATTTTTATCAAGAAAACATACCAGAGCAAGTTAAAATCTGCCCCAGAGAAGAATGCAGGTGCATTCTGTGATTATAAAAGCATTAATGATTCAGAAACAAACAAACAAAAAAAAAACCAGACAGTTCTAATGACCTGAAGCTTTATTGACAAAACAGTTCACACTTAGTACTGGCTGTTTGCTAAAAGTCTGGACTAAATCACTGCAGCTTTCGAAGCTAGATCTCTACAGTCTCTTCCCCAGGCACTGACGTAGGGAATGCCTTCTTTTTTACCTCAAACATCTACTAGGAGATGTGTGTAGAAACAATCTAAGGTTACAATAAAAAGGTTAAGAGTAAGACTAAAAAGAGTATAAAATCCAATATGAATTTCTTGGAACCTAAGGAGTAAATGTCTTGATAAAAGGCAGAATATGCCATATACCACAGTTCAGGACTCTATCTCAATCTATCTTGGAAAGGAGTGATTTTTATTTTGGTACACAGTAAATATAACTTTTTCACACATTAATATAAATTCGTTTAAAGTGTAAAGATGCAAACAGTAAATGTCACTGTTTTGAATTCACAATCCTGCCTTTCTGGGGGACATGAGTACCTTTCAGCACACAGCAATCTGTTTAAATCCTTGAAGTTCATTCATTTCACATTTGGGGAATCTTTTAGCCTCATACTCAAATCAGGCTTACAACCAAAGTAATCAGTCTTGCCTGAGCTTATGTATTATTATCATCACACAAAAACCAAAAGGGCATTTCTGTGCTAGTAATCTGTGGCTATGTAGCAAATTACCCCCAAATGTAGGGGTTTTAAAATAACAAACATTTATTATCTCATGTTTCTCTGGGTTAGAAATGAAGGTGGGGATTAGCTGGGTTCTTTTTTTTTTTTTTAAGATTTTAATTATTTATGCACACAAGAGCTGGGGTACAGGCCAGATGTGCAGTGGGGGTGGTGAAAGGATTCACCAGAGACAGTGGAGAG
Source organism: Galemys pyrenaicus (assembly GCA_019455555.1). Classification (NCBI taxonomy): domain Eukaryota; kingdom Metazoa; phylum Chordata; class Mammalia; order Eulipotyphla; family Talpidae; genus Galemys; species Galemys pyrenaicus. The sequence continues at coordinate 2,685,702 of JAGFMF010011799.1, read as the reverse complement.
CAGAACAGGCACATTTATTGAAATACATGGCTGAGGGGAGCAGCAGGTAAGGCAGGGGAGGTCTGCTGTGCCATGTGGGTCCCCTCCCTGGCTAGGGATCTAACTGGCAGGGCATTGGTCGAGAAAGACCCACAATGCGGTGCTCAACCCCTTGTGCCACCAGGGAGGCTTGATTAGCTGGGTTCTGACCTTAGCAGCCTTCAGGCTTGACTGAGAAGGATGTACCTAACTCACTCAATAGTGTTTACTGGCAGGATTTACTTCCTGACTATATTCCTTGTGAGTTCTTCCTCCTTTAGTTCCCTACCATATATACCTCTATATAGAACATCTTACAACTGAATGGCTTTTATCAGGGTAAGTAAGTGAAGGGGCAAGAGATGCTGTCAGCAAAAGAAAACACTGACAAATTTTAAGTCACAGTCTTTTGTAACTAAATCACTCAAGAAACAAGCCATCTCTTTTGCCTTCTTTTATTCATTAGGAAAAGTCCATAGGTCCAACCCACACTAAAAGGCTTAAGTGCCAGGAGTATGGGACCATAAGAAGTTGTGTCAGAAACTGCTTACCACATCTGTAATTAAATTCTCTCTGAGTTGACTCCAACCAAACTATTTAATTTAAATCTAGAATTTTAAATGGTTTTAAAAACCAAATAGGAGTTAAAAGGCAAAATGCACCCACTTCCCCAGTAGTGCAGGAGACTGGATGACTCATTCAGATGTGTGCCTGATGGGTGTGGTTGAAATAGGCAAAGTACTATCCAAAAGAAGAATCTCATTGCTTCTAAAACTCCTTTTAAGTGAATATACTCCTCTCTTTGTCATGAACTTGAGGCTTCTAAAATGCTATCAGTCTTCTCCAAAACCACTCCTACATAATTATGGCTGTGTGCCTTGATTTTAAAACTTTTTAAAATTAGAATCCTTCTCTACTTCACTCTACAAATAAACCAAATCCATGAACATAAAATGTATGAGCAAACACAAAATCCCCTTTAATTTTTCAAATTAACAGGTACCTATATGCCTATTACATAAAGGAAATTTAATAAGCACTCTCTTACTTCCTGTTAACATTTGCCCAAGTCATTCTTTGTTTGTTTGTTAGGAAATCATGGAAAATGTTCTTGCCTACCATAGAAACTTCTGTCTGTTTTGTTCAAATTTTTCTTCCTACAGCTTATTCAAAAGACTGATTCTAGAATCACTTTCATGTTTAAATATGTTTATGTCTTCTCTTTTACCTCAAACATCTAGTAGGAGATGTGTGTAGAACACAGTTTAAGGTTACAATAAATAGGTTAAGAGTAAGACTAAAAAGAGTATAAAATCCAATATGAACTTTCTTGGAACCTAAGGAGTAAATGTCTTGATAAAAGGCAGAATAATGGCTTATTTTTTCAACAAGAGCACAGTGATGTAGCACTTTAAGGGGAAGGGAAAAGAGGAATATTAGTGAGCAAAAAGAAAAATCAATGATGTAAAATCAAGAAATTAAACAATGAATAGGAGGACCTATAAAATCAAACAGTGACATATAGGGAGAGTCACCAGCCACATACAGTGTCCCCTTTAGGAATAGCCTAGTAGCCAGATTGTAAATTAACCAGGAAGAAAAAAATATAGAGAAAAGGTAAATGTAACCATTGAAAGGAGTAACTAAAATCCAAAGACAGATTTTTTTTTTCCTTAAAGAAAATGGAAAAGAACCAAATGTTCTTAAATTGCTTTTTAAAGCATATAGTACAGTTCTGTATGGAGTATTTTTACTCCTTAGTTCAGTCTCGCTCAGAATTACTTTCTAGATTTGCTAAATGTGTCTCTGATATCAATAATAAAAACCTCTGTGAGACTTTTTGAGTGGATAGTAGGATAAATGGGTGCCTTGGCAGCCAGGTAAAGGTTAGCCTCTGGCCTTGGGCCTGGAGCATGCCTGGGAGGCTGATCTGGTGAAAGAGAGAGAGAGAGAGAGAGAGAGAGAGAGAGAGAGAGAGAGAGAGCGCGCGCGCGCGCACGNAGAGAGAGAGAGAGAGAGAGAGAGCGAGCGCGCTCGCACACGCGGCAGGAACAAACTGGAGCAGCCATTGGGGGGTAGGTGGGGGTGGGTTACCAGTCAGATCTAGTTCCCTTTCCCATGAAATCCAGAGGAGAAAAAAACAAACGTTATGCTCATAAGGTTTCCTCATATTCAGTCATCCATTTGCTAATACAATCTCTTGACATAAGTAGCCCCATTAAATTCCTCTTTCCTCATCACTAACTCCAAAGTGACAGTTTAAGGATTATCCTTTCTGCCACTTACCATGAAACACAGCTCCAAACCAGTTTGTTATAGGTTTCTGAGCTTAACCACATAGCTCACAACTGAGTGGATAATCAATCATTCTATGACTAAATCCATCTGGAATGAATTTGAAGAAGTGGCCATGTAGGTTTCTTTTGAGAAAAAAAAAAAAACAAAATAAAACAGAAACCGGAGCAGATCTTTTAAAAGTTTCAGAAGAAAAAAAAGGATAAAATTCAGCAATGATTTCCCCCCACTGCTCATGCGGATTCTCTGAGTAAGAGTGGTTGTGTCTTGCAACCATCTCATTTAATCCTTCAGAGAGGAGGTCCTTGAGTGCTGTGGAAGAAATCTACCTCTCACAGAATGATAGCGTGAGCCTCATTGGATAGAATGCAAGGGGGACATTGTGTGACCAGATTGTCTCTAAAACCTTATGCTGATCTGAGATTCTCAAACACTTTCAACTGAAGGATTATGGAACCAAAAAAGCCTGTTTCTGGGCCATGTTTGCTGAATTCACTACTTTTTGTGAGACCGTAGGGAGTAAAAGATAATTTAAATATCAAGAACCTTGACTTTGATAGCTCCCTCTTTCTTTCCCTAGCTAGACCCCAAAATTTGGATATATTTTTCCATGTATATCCTGAAATCTTCAGAATCATGCATTCATTTGTTCATTTTAGTCATTTATTCATTAACATGTTCAGTTACAGTGTGTTCTAGATGTAATAAGTGCCTAAACACACCATCTTTCTTGTAGGAACTTTTCAGTCTATCTGAAGAAGCTCAGATCTAAAAATTAAATGATTCAAATAATTTAGCTCAACAGTTCAAATCAAGAAAACCTAGTTGAAAGCCTCAGTCCCCATATAGTCAATGGTAAGTGGTGGTCACCAAAAAGCATTGGTGAGTCTAGAAGAGGGACTGATTGATACAACCAGGGGTCAGTTAGGACTTGTGAGTAAGTGGAAAAACGTGGGTCATGAAAAATGCATTGAATGTGAATAAGCCTGAGAAGAGCAAGAGCAGGCTTTGCTTGAGTGGACATCCTCTATTCAAAATAATTGTGACAGTATTATGTCACTGTTTGAAGTGATGGAAGGGGGAGGGGGTCACTGTGGAGCAACAGGACACAAGATGGTAAAAGTCATTGGAAAATAGTTTTTGTAGAACCCTGAATTCTTGGGTAAGTCATTCAGATTTAGTACTGTCATAACTAGTGAAAGATTTTGAGCAAGGAGCGACATAATAAAAATACTACCTCCGGGCCCTCCATGGTGGCGCAGTTGATTAAGCAACGCACTATGAAGCAAACCACAACCACTACAGCATGAGTTCGATCCCTGCCGCCAGCCAGGGAGGGGACCCACATGGCGCAGCAGACCTCTCCTGCCTCACCCTCTGCTCCCCTCAGCAGTGTATTTCAGTTCATCTGCCTGTTCTGTTCCTGGCTCTGTCTCTGGTGGATCCTCTCATCCCCCGCACTTCTGGCCTGTACCCTAGTTCTTGTATGAATAAAAAATAAATCTTTAAAAAAAAAAACTACCTCCAGATAGTTGCAGTATGAGGAAGAAAAATAAGTACTATTTTGTGTTAAATCACCCTATTAGGAGTAAAGGAAGGAGAGGAGGTAGGGAGGGCATATGTCAGTCTGATTGATTGAAAAGGGACTTTCTCAAGAATTATTTTGCTTTCAATTACTGTGTGTACGGTAACAATGCTCTTAGAAGATATAAAAAGGGAATGACTATTTACAAGATCATGATTTGTTAAAAACTATTTCTACTTCTCATACTATGAAATAAGGTGATGGACTATGGGTGCTTTATTACTATAGTGGTGGGTACCCACCACTCCAGTTTATAACAGTTGAAGGAGAGGGTCCTGTTCTCCCAAAATATGAACAACAATGTAAACTAACATAACCTCGATTAAAAAAAAAAAATATTTCTCACAGACACTCATGCAAGTGCTTCTCCTGAGACAAAAATGTGATTCTAAATAAGTAGGATTTAGGATTTATAATATTGTTTAGCATTATATTTATTCTCAGGTATTACAAAAATAAACATCAAATTGCAAATTAATGAGATTTTGATGTAATTTCAGCTCCCACACTCCGTGAAGTAACCAATTAGGAATTAAATAAGCACTTAAATGGTCTTCTGAACCTTTCTGATGCCTGTGCCCAAATCTATCAAACTGTAGAATGTTCATTAGTTACAAGTCCCTAACCACAAACTATGTCTAAACACAGACCTTTAACAACAGTTACTCTTATTTTAATGTTTGAGGCTGTGATACTGCAAAATGCAATGAACATAATCTAAGTAGTCATGCCCTGATTATAGCAAGGTTTTTATACTTACAGGAAACGATGACGAGGCAATTATCAGTAGGCTCATTCTTCCCTTTAAGTCCCATACATTCCATTTTGCAAGTAAACATGAACTAAGTAGTAATTTGGTCATAAGTAGAGGAGAACACAAGTTCTCCCGATATATGTCGGGAAAAGCATTCTCCAGTTAAACATTATCTTTATTAAAAAAAAATTATCTTTGTAATGAGAATTAAATGAGATACAAACTGAGGAATAGCAACTTGCGAATGGGGGTGAGGCTGGACTGTTAATCTAATAAAATGAGAACATAAGACTGTAAGAATTTATATTTTATTTATAGTGTAATCAAAAGGAATTTTAATTGGATTTAGAGTTCATTTCACTGAATGTTGACACTGTTTTTTTTTTATTTTTATTTTTTGAAGACCTAGTCACAGCTACAATTTTGCAAAGGTAAAAACACCAAGTTTGTTCATTTATTGATATCTTTAAGTGTTCATCCTGGAACACCTTTGTAAATAAGAGTCATGCCTACTCTTTTCTTCTCAAGTGTGGGGCTCTGCTGGAGATGATGTGTTAGTTGTCTGGGTTTCTTTTTTTTTTTTTTTAACTTGATACTGGATTTGGGAATAATAAAATGGGGAAATAAAGTTCCACATTTGTTTTGTTACTTACAGTTTGGGGGACGGCAGAAGACCACAGACTAGGTATCCCATAGCTAGATCAAAGTGTAAAATTATACAAGCCTGAGTTGGGTACCTACAGTATATAAACCTCAGTGGCTGATGACTATACAAAGATAAAGCTCCAGTTTATAGTTTGCCTGCCAGTTTTGTCTTTTTTTTCTCCTGATCCTTTGTTTGGTTTTCCTCTGTTCTTCCTTTAAGTGAAACCATCCAATATTTTTCTCTTTCCTTCTGGCTTATTTCACTGAACATAACCCCTTCCAACTCCATCCATGTTGCTGTGGATGGCATGAGTTTATCTTTTTTGATTCCTGAATGGTATTCCATAGTGTATATATTCCACATCTTCTTGATCCAGTCACCTGTTTCGGGGCATTTAGATTGTTGCCCTATCTTGGCTATTGTAAATAGTGCTGTAATAAACATAGGAGTGCAGGTTTCCTTTCAAATTAATGTTTTTGTGATCTTTGTGTAGCTTCATAGACAGTTCATGGATGTCTTGGTGATGGTAACTTTATGGGGATTACACCTTAGAGTGAACAATGATGTAAAATATATATGTACATAGTAAAAAAAAAAAAAAGATAAAGCTTATAGTGTCTGCCCTTAAGAAGCTCACAATCTATGAGGAAGTAGACAGTAACTACACTGTGGCATTTTGAGTTCTATTTTAGACACTTCACAAGAAAGGTTACACCAGGCCTCAATCTTTTTTTTTTAAGATTTCATTTATTTATGCATACAAGAGCTGGGGTATAGGCCAGAGTTCAGGAAGGTGAGAGGATTCACCAGAGACAGAGCCAGGAACAGAACAGTCAGACTGAAACACTGCTAAGGGGAGCAGCAGGCAAGGCAAGAGAGGTCTGCTATGCCTTGTGGGTCCCCTCCCTGGCTGGCGGCAGGGATCAAACTCGTGCTGCAGTGGCTGCGGTTTGCTTCATAGTGTGTTGCTTAACCCACTGAGCCACCAGGGAGGCCCACGAGGCCTCAAACTTAAGTTGTGGAAATCAGCCTTTAGTGAGTTGAGACAAGGGAAGGAGGTAAAACATTCTATGCAGGGATCAGCTTTTGCTAAGGTTGCTTGTTCTGTGTGGTGTGCAGTACATGAGGGCAGGTGAGAAGGGCTATATCATTGTTTAAAGTTTGTTTTCCTCTTAGAGATAGTGGGAGGTAATATAATCAGCTTTCCTCTGTGGTAAGTCAAAGATGCCCTATGTCAATTTGAAACTTATTTCAGAAATCTAAATGTATTAACCCAGTTAGATAGTTCTATTAACTAATTAGGTCCCTTTCTATTTTCTGTAGCAGTGCTACAAAAGTAAAGGGTAGATTTCACTCGGAAAATAGCACAGCTCTGTTTGCAAGCTTAAATTTTTACCAAATATAGTACAGTAGTGAATACTTTAGCTCAAAGAAAAACTTAAAAACTCAAATCCACACTCAAAAAGTCACTTAGCATTTAGTACATTGTTTCAGGCCATTATAAAAATGGCCTGAAATTATAATTTTATCATAGAGAAAAATAACTAACTCTTAAAGGAGTTTTACTATTTGGAGTGGTTCCACCTTAAATTTTGTCTTAAAACTTATTGGAAGACCAGTTTAAAAGTAAAACTGTAACTTGGTTTTTGTGGAAACTGCAAGAAGTTCCACAAATTCACCTTATTTTGCACAGCATTTCCTATTCTCAAAAGAAAAAAAAAAAACAAAAAACCCTGCAGTAGTGACAAACACAAGTCATATTAAAGCACTGAATGTTATTTACCTTAAGTGTTTTGCTAATTTATAGTATAAAGTACTAGAATCTACGTATGATATCTAATAGGAGCTCAACTGGTAACTTCAACAAATAAAATTTTATAGGTCACTGATGTTTGCCAAGGGTTATCTAGCTACCGATTTCCTAATGGAGAATGCCAGGTCCCAGTAATCAGAAATAAACTTATTTAGGACCCTGCGCCAGACAAAAATTACGGGGGGCAACTGTTCTCCTCAAGACAGCTCTAGCTAAGTATTGATAGGAGGTAGGGAGTACCCATTTACGACCTCTCCAAGGCAGATGACTTTCCAGAGATAGAAAGTTTGCTGCTATGCCCCTTGTTTTATAAGGCCAACTTGTGGAATCATCTGTCCCAGAGGTCAGACAGACAAGCTATAGAGTGATCGCGCATTGGCCAAAGGAACCTGGGAAAGAATCATAAAGAAGGTGCGTGTGAGCTGGACATTAAAAGGAACTCATCCTAATAAAGTAAATGGGTTGGAGAAAGACTCACAAGACTGACAAAGGCAGACGGTGGAAACTTGTGTGTTACATATGGACATGTAAGATGTGGAGGATCATGTGAAATGGCAATGATTAGTTGGAACTGACTGGAAAAATTAGTTTTTATATAGAACCACCTGTTAATTTACAGAGAGGTTCAAAGCCATCATACAGGACCATCTGTGTTCTGTCAAAATCTATATGCTTAGTCGTAAGATTGGAGCTCTGGGGGCCTAGACAGAAGCCTACCCTCACTGAGGGAATAAAGATGTCAGGGGTGTCCAGCTGCTCTGCTGAGGGATGAACAGGAAAGCCGTAGCACTGAGCCAGGAAAACAATACTCACAAACAAGTACTGAAGCAGTGCCCAAGGCCTTTGGACTAGTAATAATCTTCACACTACCTTGATAGGTAGCAGTTAGATTTCTCAAGGAAAAAGAAGAGTCTGTCTGATCAATGTGAAGTTGAGAAAGAGCAAATGCAAAATTGAATAATTAAATTGGAGGGAGTAGGAACTGTGGATAGAGAAAGTAGGATAGGAAGACAACAGAGCAAGAAATCAGCCTCACTCCTGCTAATTTATCACACTGTCATTACAAACAGTGATTTTCCTTTAAATTCATTACATTCTTTCATTTATCTTGTTAATTTTCTCTGTTACATCCTTAATATAGGAACAAGAGACTGTCATTTACACCCATATAATTTACCTGTGGCTATAATGAAAGTATTTGGAGGAGATCAGTTGGTGATGAAAGAAGCCAAATTTAATTTTTCAAGAGTATTTTTCTAACATGTTTTACTATATTACTAGTATTGCTTTAAAAAAAACAAAAATTGTCTCCAAATCAAACTCTCCTGTGTGATGTGACTGAATGAATGCTTCATTAACTACCATTCTGTTTTGTAGAGATTCCTCAGACCTGCTCATTTGAGAAGTCAAGTACCCTTTGTTTTCATATTAAACTAACTCTGAGCCTTACCCTCATGAGCAAATAACCAGAAATATTTGTCCTGACTTTAACTGAAGTTATTTCCATTACATTTGAAATTTGTAAATATCCATCTGTTCTCCAATTATCATTTATAATTTCATCATTGCCCTGAAACCATGATGGCCAAAATACCCTTTAACATGGTCAATGTGATAAGTTAAAGTTGCTCTTAAAATTTATACTTTCATAGCTTTTTTAATCATAGCTAGAGCATGGTCACACAAAAATTCTGAGTTATATGTAGGTTCTAATTCAAGCTCTAGCTAAAAGGCCATTTGCTAAGTAGTCTATAAACATGACTACCGCTTGCCAGGAAAGGATCTCATGGCCATCAACTCTCCTTACATATCACATATTTGTATCAAATAAAATGAAAGCAAAAGATGTTGGATTTGTTTCATCCTACCAGAACCCTTCTGTTTGAATCTTTGCAATGTTCCTAAAGAGAAATAACTTTTAGAAATAAATGCTGACTTTGCTTGTTCTAATGTCATCTGGAATATGCCAAACACAGTGAAGTTCAGTGCTAAGGACTTCCTCTTGACAGGATTATTTCAGTCATGATGACCATATTCAAAACATGACACTGAGCAAGGAAACAAAAATAGAATGTGTAATTGTATAAAAGTATATAGGAAGTTATATCAAAAGCCCTGACTTTTATAGTTTTCTTCCTGCCATCTGTATTCAACAGAAGTTTCAAAGTGAAACACACCAATTTACAGTCATTTCACAGTTAAATACAATCTAGTGAGTACTTCATGTCTACCACGGGTATGTATCTTTTCAGTTAGTCCTCACAATAGCACTTTTTGTTGTTGTAAAGATTATTTATGCACACATGAACAGAACAGTACACACAAGTACAGGCCAGAATTTTGGAAGGTGAGAGGATTCACCAGAGACAGAGTGGGGAATAGAGCAGGCAGATCGACAGATGTACACTGCTGAGGGGAACAGCGGGAGAGGCAGGAGAGGTCTGCTGCGCCATGTGGGTCCCCTCCCTGGCTGGGGATCAAACTCGCACTTCTGTGCAGCAGATGTTTCACAGTGCAGGTGCTCAACCCGCTGTGCCACCAAGGACACCCTCCTCACAATAGCATTTTGAAATGGCATTATTCCTACTTGATATATGTGCCAGTGGGACTAAAAAAGGTTGAGTAACTTTCGCCAGACGGTAGTCAAAACATGGCATTGCTCAAATAATGATTATATATCGAGACCTCACTGGTGGTGCAGCGGGTTAAGCACTACACTGTGAAGCATCCGCGGCACAGCGCTTGTTCGATCCCTGGCCAGGGAGGGGATCCACATAGTGCAGCACACCTCTCCTGCCTCTCGCCCTCTGGTCCCCTCAGAAGTGTATTTCAGTTGATTTGCCTGTTCTGCTCCCCACTCTGTCTCTCACCTCCCCCAACTCTGGCTGGTACCCCAGCTCTTGTATGCATAAATAAATAAATCTTAAAAAAAAAAAAAGAAAAACATGGAGAATCAAAAAGAAAATATTTTTTAAAAAATAATGATTATCTATTTGACTCTAAAACCCATGGATCTTACCAACTTGCCTGTCTCAGTCATATTTCATCTCTTTTTGTGACTTAGTTGCATAAGAAAAAAATTCTTCTCTGGTTTACAGACTTAATAAAAATAGCAAGTCTTCTTGTAAACTTGAACTCATAATAAATTCTAGATATAACACTGGGAAAAAAGCTGGTATAAGCAACTAAGAAAAATACAATCTAAAATGTAAAAAATAGAATTTAAAGACTTTATGCAGTGAGAAAATGGTGTGATTTCTCTAATTCTGAAAACCATGGAAAGAGATCTGTATTTGTAGGGCACTAACAAGGAAGGCCTCCTTACACCCTGGCAAGCTCTATCAATTTGTTTTGTAGAGAATGTAGATAACAGTTATCCACATTAAGCAACTATGTGCCTAAAGCTAAAGATTTTTATTTCAGGGCTTCCATACATAAATTATTACATTTCTAGGAGAAATAATTCTAGGCTAATTTTAAAAGTAACAATATGAATAACTCAATTTTCCCTATTTTCTTCTCAAATGAAATCTTGCAATATGATAGACTCCACTGGTTGCTCTGTGCAGTCTACTTTAAGTATATATAAGATCTAAGATCAAATGCCTTCTTTTTTCCTCTTATTCATGCCAAGAGTTTGGTGTCTACGTGTAGCACATCAACTGCAAAACCAATGCTGATCCACCCCCCTATGTACTCCACGGAAAACTCTTACAGGGCATGTTCCCCATGATTTTTTTCAATTTACACTACCAAACAAGCATTAAGCTACTCAAAATTCCTGAGAAGTATGTAACTTTACAGGTATGAAGTAGTGCACTTAAATATTGAAGAGAACTTTCTATTCATTCCATTCATCTAAAAGAGCCATGTAATCCTATTCAGAAATATGAGTCCATTTTAAGACTCTCCTTTGATTCTAATCTGTAGATTACAAGGAGAAAGAAGTCAAGTTAGAAAGAACAAAAGACATAAGAGCTGGAAAATTAATACAGCAGCATTCAGGTATTTAACAAAGAGAGCTTTAATTTTAGACTTTTAAAACTGAAAGAGGTCTCAGAAAATATGTAGTCCATATATATTTTCACCTCAAGTGGAAATGTGAGTAAAAATGTCCCAAACTCTTTCAAAAGTCCTAAGACTATTTATCTGCTTACTTGAGAAATCCTTAAAATTGAAGCACTCACAGTGCCAGTAGTTTTATTGAACATCATTTTCTTTTGTTGCCTATTTCCTCTAGGTACTACTTGAATGAATACTCAGGAGTTATTTGAATGATGTTGCTTCAAAATACTGAGTGTTTTAACATGGGAAAGAGGGTACTTCTACAGCCTATGCATGTCAAACACAGTTTGCCAACAAATTAAATGCAAGTATGAATGATAACTCCCCCTCCGACTTGATGGCCAGGTCTCTGAAGGATGAAATGGAGTTGGCATTTTGGGGGAATTTGAGGAGGTAGCACACTTGACCAGAGTATGATAGGCATCCTACTGAGAGACTCAGCAGGCCTTTATTTATACACTTTAAGCAAGCAGTGGGATTACATCAACATATGCATAGATCAGGAAGATAACAATCACTACATTTTTTAAGAACAGCTTGGGGTCTTGTGACCCTCAGTCAAGATTTATGACACAGGCAGTGACAAAATCCAGACAATCATTTTTTCAGTAGTGCTAAAACTATTAAGATTGATCAATCTATGTTAAGGCAATCATATCAGTTATTTAAGCGATCACAACTTAATTAGTGTGTTTTTTGTACTCCGAGTATAAGATGGATTATTAGTCACAGGGTTTGGGGTTGAACTATTGTCAGCACTCTGAAAAAACTGCAGGTGTGTGGGAAGAGGAAGGTACCAAAACTAACACCCAAATCACAGCTATGCCCTAATGTTTGATCTTCAAAAGGAGTCAATAATATCAGTATCTTCTAGATCTAAGTCTGATCGGTTATATATTCGTTACTAGGGAGTCTTCCTATACTAGATTAAGTTTTAATTAAAACAAAAAGTAAAAAAAAAAAGGGAAGGGAGGAGAGTATGGAGGGTTCATGTGACTCATTCTTAAGGAATGTGGAGCCCATTTAACAAAGGCCAAAGGAAAAGGCAGAGCCTTACACAATGGCCCAAGTTACAGAAAGGTCAGGCTTAGGTCCCCAAGGCTTGTAGCCCCAAGGAAATGTTTAAGTCAGGAAATTTCCCTAATAACTAACTTTAGATTTTGTAGAATAACCACATTCCAATTGCATCTATTTTTATCTAGTTATACAGTATTGAATTTGCATTATGATATTAGCCAATCAGTAGTAAGTCATCAAAATGCATGGTAACCAATTGTTTTGTTTGGTAATACCCAATTGCACAACCACCCCCATGGGTACTTTTCTAGTAAGTACATTTCTAAACTTTTACAAAGCTTTAATTATAGAATCAGCCAAAACAAAACAAAAAGGAATGGGGTGGGAGGGCAGCTGTAGAGCCCCTGGTTTTTCAGTATAGTGCCCTCATGACAGATTTTTGTCTCACTGCACAAGTAGCATGGCCCCCATCACTCGTGAATAACTTGGGGAAAATGGTCTACAGCATCAAGTAGGAACAAAATCAAGACATCAAATTTCATTTGGCCTAAAGGTGTATTAAAAATTTGGGCACAAGCTGATGGTAGTTCACATCCAACATTTTTTTAATTAGATTTATTTAATTATATTTGACATTATTTGTAGTCCCCAGGGCATTCAACATTTGTTTACTGAATAATCTTATACCTTAATATGATGAAGACTGCAGAGTCTTTCTTCCTGAAAAATCCCTAATATGAGATGTAGAATAGTCTAGGAGCTAACTTATTTGCTCAAGGAAGAGAGAGAAATAAACGAACACTTAAGATGAGATCTTCCTTGCTATACCTTATCATCAAACAAGTTTGTCATTATATTGGAAGATAGATTATAAAAGTAAACTTCACAACCAAACAAAGTGTAGATATGTACATGATGTGTCAAAGGAGGAAAAGTACAGATACTCAATTCTACTAAATCCTCACTTTCTATATTAGGATGGATGCTGTATCTATTTTTCAATTTTTTATCAACATTTTCAAACTTAAAGTTTAACATATGATGCAATAAACACTGAACACCTAACATTCTTCCATTTTTGCATACAGCACATTCACACCATTTTATATATTAGAATGGTTATTATATTTGTTTTCTGGTTCTTTTCATTTTTTCTTATGTTGTTATTCATTTTTCTACAATATTTTATTTCTCCCCCCAAATCTCCCACAATCTGTAAAACACCACCACAGTCCCTCGTGCTCTTCACTCCCCTGGTTTGACATCTCTCCATCCACCTCCCCTGCTGTGTGCCTCAAATCTATAATTCCCTGCAAGTTTTGTCTTTTTTTTTTTTGACCCTCTGTTCAGTTTCCCTATACTCCTCCTATGAGTGAAACCATCCAATATTTTTCTCTTTCTTTTTCTGTCTTATTTCACTGAGCGTAATCCCCTCCAGTTCTATCCATGTTGCTGTGACTGGCATGAGTTTGTCTCTTTGATTGCACAATAGTATTCCATTATGTATATGTACCACATCTTTTTGATCCAGTCATCTGTTTTGGGGCATTTAGGTTGTTTCCATATCTTACCTATTGCAAATGGCACTGCAATAAACATAGGAGTGCAGGTTTTCCTTCCAAATTAATGTTTTTTGTGTCCTGTGGGTAGATTCCTAGGAGCAAAATTGCTGGGTCATGTGGTATCTCCATTTTTAGTAATTTGAATAACCTCCACATAGCTTTCCATAGTGGCTGTGTTACAGGGCAGGGACAGGAACACCCAGAACCCCCAAGCCTGCCCTCTCTGAATGGGTTCTGCCATCTGCCGCATTAAGACAAACATACAAAACCTTTAATGGAAAGGAACTTTAATACA
>JAGFMF010011799.1:2629867-2665675 GCA_019455555.1 Galemys pyrenaicus | reverse complement strand
CCCTCTCTGGCTGGCAGCAGGGATCGAACTCGTGCTGCAGTGGTTGCGGTTTGCTTCATAGTGCGTTGCTTAACCCACTGCGCCACCAGGGAGGCCCCTGTCTGCCATTCTTTCCATGCCTACTACCACTTTTCTTCTTATCAGTGTTTTCTTATGTGATACCTTCAGTGTGGAAATACCCCTTGTTTTCTATCAAATCAGTACCTACCTCACCTTCTTCAAAATGCAGCTGTCATGCTACCTTATTCCTCATAGTTTCTGGAAACTATTTTCATTTGCTGACATCTTGTTACTTTTGAGGTGTTTGTCACATCTCCAGTTACTCTACCTTTTACATTAGTTTCATGAGATGAAAAATTGATCCTCATTTCCTTAAACTCTAGGTATCCATTCTTATCAAACAATCTAAACAATCATGATTTATTTATCCTTTTATTGAACAAATGTTTACTGAAAATGTACCATGAATTGTGCTGGTTACCAGCAATACAGAAAAAAGTCAGACATAGACCTCATCCTCAAAGACCTTCAGTCCAGGGCCCATGGAATATGTTAACTGGATGCCTAAAGAAGCTAGTGAGCTTAATAGCAAGGACAAATTTATACATAATTGAAAAATAAAACAAAATTCTTCTCCCTGGAGTACCTTTTCCTAGATTATCAGGAATTTCATGGTTGACTCAAATAATTTTCTTTTAAAAAGCATTGCATTTTTTACAGAGTCTCACCACAAAGAGTTTTCATAAATACACCTAGGATAGTCTGAAGAAGTTATGTATTTTAGCAATTTTCTTGGCACTTTCTTGACAGAAAGTCATTGAACTTTCTGATATTTAACTCAAATAGAAATGCATGCACATAGAAAACACAAGCTAAGAAGAATTAACAATGTATAACAATTCTTATATGACTTTATATTTTGCCTGAATGTACAATAACAGGATCTCAAATTACAAATTGCAAAATAATAAAATCATGCACTTTGAATAAGCTAATAATTGATGGCATAATTGAAGATAGTTCCAAGAAATCCAGTCTGCCCAAACACACACCTTTCAGCCTTAGATAATCAACTAAGAGTGTGGAAGAAGATAGCCTAAACTCAAGTCATAAAAGCTATAAATCAGTTAATTTACTAACAAACCCAGCTTGGGGTAATGAGAAATCCTTTGAAATAATTTCTTAATGGACATTTCATGAAAGTGCATTTTATGCAAATGGCCAACAGGCATATGAAAAAATGTTCAACATCCCTCATAATCAGAAAAATGCAAATTAAAACCACAGTGGAATACCAGCTTATAACAGTAAGAATGACACACATCAAAAAAAAAAAAAAACTAATAACAATATTGCTACTTTGTTGGTGAGGATATGGTGAAATAGGAACTCACCGACACAGCTAGTGGGAAGGCAAAGGGGTCCAACCACTATGGAACGCTGTATGGAGGTTCCTCAGACTACTAAAAATGGAGCTACCATATGACCCAGAAATTCCACTCCTAGGGATCTATTTCAAAGGACATAAAAACGTTGATTGAAAACAATACCTGTTCCCCTGTTTATTGCAGCACTATTTATAATAGGCAAAACATGGAAACAACGCAGATGCCCAAAAACAGATGAGTGGATCAATAAGATGCAGTATATATACACAATGGCATATTACTTTTTTTTTTAAGATTTATTTATTTATGCATACAAGCAGTGGGGTACAGGCCAGAGGTGTGGGGTGGGGAGAGGATTCACCACAGACAGAGCGGGGAGCAGAACAGGCAGATGAATGGAGGTACACTGCTGAGGGGAGCAGCGGGCACAGCAGGAGAGGTCTGCCACACAATGGCATATTACTGAGTAATCAAAAAAGATAAACTAATGCCATTCATAGCAATATGGATGGAGCTAGAAAGAATTGTGCTCAGTGAAATAAGTTAGAAGGAAAGAGAGAAATATCAGACGGTTTCACTTATAGGAGGAATATAGGCAACCAAATAAGGCATCAAGGAAAAATAATAACAAACACAACAAAACAAAAATACACAACCATAAACCAGAGACATCATACAGGGGAGGGATGGACAGAGGGAGAGAAGAGCACAAGGGACTATGGTGATGGTGCACTGGTGAATTGGTGGTGGAAACTCTATGGGGACTACACCTGAGAAAAGAAAGCAAACATTGTTAAAAAATGAACAATGATGTAAAAGATATATAAATTTTAAAAATTTTAAAGTACATTTCATTGAGCTGTGGAAAACTCGAAAGAATTAAAAATAAATAAAATCCAGATAAGTAGAACATGTATTTAAAAATCAGTTAATCCTAGGTAAGGTGAGTTCTATTACAGTTTTGTTTGTTTTTTGATAGATACAGAAAAAAAAATAGAGTGGCACTGAAGGTAGTGATATTTATTTGCTTTTTGTTTTTATGAAAATAATTTTAACTCACCTAGTATTTTGATTAAAATAATTTTTCTCAGAAGTACCCGGTTCTTAAGAATAGCATGTTTTTCACTTAAAACCTATTTAATAAGATATTAATTCCACTAAAAATGTGAGCTAATTTATCAAAGAGAATAAGAACGGAATGACAAAAAGGTAGCTAGGGATTTACAGGACATCAGGAATGTGGTGGGGTGGAGGTGGTTTTCCTAAGAGATTTCTCAGAAAGAAAAGCTGCAGTCACTGGTGAGGCCTCCTTTAGAAAATGCAGCAGCCAGCCCAAGTCCTTGATCTTCTGCCAGTATGTACTAAGGAAACTTACCACATCTAAATCTCAGATTGTTATATCTCTCAGGGCTGTTATCACTGCAAATGCTGGCAAATGTTCTTGACATAAAACAATAGGAATTCTGCTGTCATTTCTGCATTAAAGACTCATAAAGCTCTAAAGAAACCCTCATAGATGTGTTTTCATCAAGTGTGTATGAGAAAATAAGGCACAATAAAGAGCAGATCATTTCAAAGCAAGATTCATGCTCATATTCATAGTACCTAAAAATGACAGAGTTGTAATCAATAACTTGAAAATAGTAGTAGCAGTGGCAGTAGTAGTAAATTTCAAAACAAAGGAAACAACCCAATCAAAAAATGGATTGAAGAGTGTTTAAGACACTTCCCCCAAAATGACATACGGACCACCACCAAGTACATGAAAAGGCTCATCATTACTTATTATCAGGGAAATGCAAATCAAAACTACAATGTGATACTACCTCATGCCTGTGAGCATGGCCTACTTCAAAAAGACCAGAAACAAGTGTTGACAAAAGTGTGGGGGAAAAGAATCCTTGTTGACAATATTAGTGGAAATATAGACTAATCCAGCCTTTATTGAAAACAGTACAAAGGTTTCTCAAAACATTAAAAATGGATCTACAGCATGTTCCAACAATTCCTCTTCTATATATCTACCAAAAGAATACAAAAACTCTAATTCAAAGGAAGATATGCACTTCTGTGTTCATTTCAGCGCTATTTACAATGGTGAACCTATGGAAACAATGTAAGTGCCTAAGAACAGATGATGTGGCATATGTACATGGAATACTACTCAGCTAAAAAAAAAAAAAAGATGAAATCTTACCATTTGTGACAGTACAGATGAAACTAGAGGCATTATGCTAAGAGAAATAAGTCAGGAAGACAAATGATTTCACTCACATGTAGAACACAAAGAAACAAAGCAAGGAACAGACAAAACAGACAAACAAAAACCTTTGACTATAGAAGTCAGGCCACCAGCAGGGGAGAGTGGAGAAATTGGAGCAATGGGGAAGGAACCCAATTGACCAAAGTGGAAGATTATTTGGAGTTTTGGTGGAAGGCTTAGTATGATAATATACCTTTGTAGACATGTGAACCTATAACCCTCAAACATATATACTATTGTAAATAGTGTTACCTCTATAAACATGATTTAAATTTTTAATTTAATGTTTAAAAATCAAGAACAAAAAATGTATTTGCTAAAACTTAAAAGCAGGTTCAAAGAATTATGTAAGTAGATGCTTTTATAGGATATTACTCAATAAACAGCCTTATATCCCTTGAGTATTTTTCATCACCACTCCCTTCTGTTTTTGGAAAGAATCTTATCTTTTCCACACCCAGCTAGTCAAAAAGCTGATATCTGAGGACAATCATCTTATAACCTGAACTTCCTAAATTATTACACTGTGTAGAGAAAGTATAGAGATTCTCCTTGGAAATATCGAAAGATGAAAAAGCAATATAACAGAGATCATTCTCTGAGCTTCTTAAAAGGGAAAGCAAGATTTGAGGAATAAATTCTAATTACTCTTGGCTCTTTCTTTCTTTTAATTGATTTTTGGCCCAGTATGTATTGCAAAGAACCACCCTGTGTCTTTCACAGATGATCTCAGACCTTCTAAGCTTTTTTATACAAAATTGTCATCTAGGAATTATGAGTTTCATATTTTTAATGAAGTTTAGAATAAATTGTTGAAGAATATAAAAATTGCCTAATCTTTTCATCTGTGTTATCAAACTTATTAGATGAATAATTTGAATAAAGGCGAAAGTAATATAGTCAAGACAAAGTAAAATTTCACTTATAAATTATTATATGCATGTATATATATTCACATCATATTTGGGTTCTAACTGAATTCTTTATAAAAAGTTCACTTATTATAACATTTTTACTTTTCTATAACTACAATATAACCTTCAAACTCCTTAAGGCACAGTTAATAAGTTATCTCCAGAATTGAAATGCTTTAGTAAAACTTATATTTTGAACTACATGTTGTTGTTGTTTTTTATTAGATTTATTTAACTATATTTTACATCATTTGTATTCCCCAGGGAGTTCCCACCACCATTTCACCCATGCGCCATCACCTCAGCCCTGTGCTCCTTCTACCCTCATCCCCATCTTTGTCCTTCCTCCCCTCCCCCTCATAGTCCTTTAGTTTATCTTTGACCTTTTGGTCTTGTTGAGTTTTTGTTGTTGTTGTTGTTGGTTGGTTGGTTGGTTGGTTTTGGTTGTAATTGCCCATGTACTCTTCTATTTTTTTTTTTTTTTGTAGTTGTTGCTCTTTCACATTCCTCCCAAAAGTGAAGTCATCTGATATTTTTCTCTTGCCTTCTGACTTGTTTCACTGAGTATAATTCCCTCTAGCTCCATCCATGTTTCTATAAATGGCCCTAGTTTATCATTTTTGATTGCTGAATAGTATTCCATTGTGTATATGTATCACATCTTCTTGATCCAGTCATCTATTTTGGGCATTTGGGTTGTTTCCAGGTCTTACCAATTATAAATAGTGCTACAATAAACATAGGTGCTCTTTTGGATCGGTGTTTTTGTGTCCTTTGGGTAGATACCTAGGGTGGGATTGCCAGATCATAAGGTAGTTCCATCTCTAGTAGACTGTGGAACCTCCATATGGCCTTCCATAGTGGTTGAATTAACTTGCATTCCCACCAGCAGTATGCTAGGGTTCCTTTTTCTCCACATCCTCACCAGCATTTGTTGTTGTTGGTTTTTTTATATGTGCCATTCTTACTGGTGTAAGGTGGTACCTCATTGTGGTTTTCATTTGCATTTTCCTGATTATGAGGGGTGTTGAGCATTTTCTCATGTGCCTGTTGGCCATGTGTATGTCCTCTTTGGAGAAGTGTCTTTTAAGTTTTTCTGCCCATTTTTTGATTGGGTTTTTTATTTTGTTTTTCTTGAGTCTTACGAGTTCTTTGTATATCTTTGTGATCAGACCCTTGTCTGTTGTGTGGAGCGCAAAGATTTTTTTCCATTCAATGGGGTTTCTTTTTGTTCTGTTTAATGTTTCCTTTGCTGTACAGAAGCTTTTTATCTTGATGTAGTCCCACCTGTTTATCTCCTCTCTCAATTTTATTGCTTTGGGGACTGCCACCTCAAAGGCACTGTTGAGATATATGTCTTGCAGCATTTTACCTATCTTTTCTTCTATATATTTTATAGTTTTGGGTCTTACATTTAGGTCTTTTATCCATTTTGAGTTGATTTTCGTACATGGTGTGAGATAGTGGTCCAGTTTCATTTTTTGCATATGGTGGACCAGTTTTGCCAGCACCGTTTATTGAATAAGCTATCTTTGTCCCATTGCAGATTCTTTGCTCCTTTGTCAAAGATCAGTTGTCCATAGTTGTGTGGTTTTTCTTCTGTGCTTTCTATACGGTTCCATTGGTCCGTATGTCTGTCTTTGTTCCAGTACCATGCTGTTTTAATAACTGTTGCTTTGTAGTAGAGTTTGAAGTCTGGGGGTGTGATACCTACATTCTCTTTTTTTGTCAATAGAGATTTGGCTAATCAGGTTTTTTTTGTGTGTCTCCATATGAATTTCATCAACATTTGGTCTATTTCCTTAAAGAATTTCATTGGAATTTTTATTGGTATTGCATTGAATCTGTAAATTATTTTTGGTAGGATGGCCATTTTGATAACGTTGATTCTTCCTATCCATGAACAGGGGATATCTTTCCATTTCTTTGTGTCCTCTTCTATTTCTTTTAACAGTGTTTTATAATTTTCTCTATATAGGTCTTTTGTTTCCTTTGTTAGGTTGATTCCCAAGTATGATCTACATGTTTTAAACCAGCCTGTGTCTTGTAGAAAAACTGAATCCATTGTATTTTGAAATTTTCAGTGAAAGGATTATACATTCATGTTACCCTATAGTTTGGAAAAAAATAGCAATAGGGAATGCATAATATAGTAAGGTATGATTCATATCTTGTTTTTGGACAGGCTTTCCGAGATTTGTCAATAGAAATTAGATCAAATATATCAGGTAGAAAAAAAGAAATATACAATATAAATCATAAAATGTAAGTATCATAACATGCAAATAAAATTTACATTTTATTTATAATTCTCAGAGGATTCATGATTGCTATGGTAGGGATGATGATAAATTAAGGCCTGAGCTATATCTTAAATGTTTCATTTCTTAACAAGACAAAGTAAGCTGAAGCAAGTATGACCAAATGGCAGCATTTGTTAAACCTAAGTGGTACACACTGGCATCTATTATTATTTTCTGAATATTTGAAATCAAAACATTTCTAATATAACAATATTCTAATGTTGTAAGGATAAAAGGGAAACTTAGTTCCTCTAAGGACGATATGATGGTAAAACAGTGGAAATAGCAACATCTTCACAACAAACTCAAACTTCTTATACCTGGCATGTTTCTTGCAGACATAGATGAGTGCACTGCAGGGACACACAACTGCAGAGCTGACCAAGTGTGCATCAACTTACGGGGCTCCTTCACTTGTCAGTGCCTTCCTGGTTATCAGAAGAGAGGAGAGCAGTGTGTAGGTAAGTACAACAAGCAGTAAGTAAGAACCTCTTTTAAGCAATTTAATGTTTAAACCTCAGGCATTCAAAACAAAGTACTTATACTTATTTGCAGAATCATGGTCAACAACTTCTTATTCTTACTATGACTACCAGTTCATTTTCCAAATGAACAAGAACCTTAAAGGTTGAGCATATTCTGGATATCCAGGTATTGCTTACATGCTAGATGAAGCAGAAGCAGAAATAGTGTGTATTAATGTAGCCAAAAAAGCAACCAAGAAAATAATTTTTAATTAGTTCTTTGAGGGTCATAGAAGTGAAACATTGGTGGGACTCCCTGGTGGCACAAGGAATTAAGTATCACACCATGAGGCATCCACAGCCACTGCAGCACAAGTTTGATGCCCAGTCAGGGAGGGGACCCACATGACACAGAAGACCTCTCTTGTCCCACCCGCTGCTCCCCTCAGTAGTGTGTTTCAGTGGATCTGCTTGTTCTGCTCTCCACTCTGTCTCTGGTGAATCCTCTCACCCTCCAAACCTCTGACTTGTACTGCAGTCTTGTATATATAAATAAATAACGGATAGAATATGGTATGGCTAGCATAATTTAAAGGGAAGATGGTGATGGTCAAATCCCAGTTCCACTTCTGATGCAATGTGAGGCCCTGGGAAGGTTATTCTCTGGGTCTCACTCTTTCCCTTAATAATAACCGCCACCTCAGGAGTACATGTATCAGAGAAAGTCCCTGGCCTTGTGTTAACACATGAGTTAACAGACTTATACCGAACATTCTTTATGTTCAAGTGTGTGTAGTGTAGATTATATTTGAGCAAACCACCTAAATAATAAGGGGGTAATCTATGTGACTATCATTATCAATTATTTCATTATTTGAATTAAATATATGTTGCAGCTTATTAATAATAATCTGCATTTATTTTTAACCAATTTTGTGTCAGAAGTTTTCTTACATGTAATTTGCCTAAAAATCTACCACA
The DNA here is from genome assembly GCA_019455555.1 of Galemys pyrenaicus. Classification (NCBI taxonomy): domain Eukaryota; kingdom Metazoa; phylum Chordata; class Mammalia; order Eulipotyphla; family Talpidae; genus Galemys; species Galemys pyrenaicus. Next base: position 2,657,362 of record JAGFMF010011799.1, on the reverse strand, counting down.
TTGTTATATTATTACTTATGAAAGATGAAATGGAAGCTCCCAGAGGTTAAGACCAAGCTACTAATTGACAGAAGGAAGATTCAAACTCAGGTTTCCATGAAACACACTACCTCTCATACTTATAGTTAGTAAAGTACCAGGAGAGCTCAGCATGTTAGTTTTGTTTTGTTTTATACCATAAGATAGTGTCGCTAAGTCATGTTAGATCATAACATGCATAATTGTTTGAAATACATATGCCATGGTGGAGCTGTCACATGAATTAATTGTACTATGCCTCTACAAGTTATTTCTCCTCTGCAAGTTCTCAGTTGAGCATTTTGTAGTTGGGAATATTAATGTGAAAAAGACAGGTTGGACACTTCATCATTGTGTCAGAAGAGCCCTCCCTAGGGGTAATTTGTTTAGTGTCCTACTCGCTCCATAGATTTCTCTCATTTGATTCTCACAGAAACTCCCTAAAAACACATAGCAACATTACTATCCACATTATATGGAAGAAAAAATGATACTGAGTGTGTAAGGAACGTCACCAAAGTCACCAGCTGAGCAGCAGTCCACTCCTCCTTTCTCTTAGTTTTATACTGCACCACTCAATTTCTCCCACTTCTATCATTACCAGAAAGTTTTTAGATCCCCAAGCTGACATTCTCATTTATATGCAAAATAGGCTTAAATAGTTTTCGCTCTTCAAATGTCAACTCACCAACCAGATTTATGATGTCTTGATTCTTAACATCTCAGTTAACTGTGGCATTCAGATCAAATCAAGTTTTCTCCAGGTAAAATTTTAGTAATGAATCTGCTGAAAATTGAGAGTAAACAGTTGCAAGAAAAGTCCATAATTTGGTTCTCTTTGTGTGTCTGCCTGATAATCTAGACATAGATGAATGCACCATTCCTCCATATTGTCACCAAAGATGTGTGAACACACCAGGATCGTTTTATTGCCAGTGCAGTCCTGGGTTTCAGTTGGCAGCAAACAACTATACCTGTGTAGGTAAGCCTTTTGGGAATTGCCATTCTGGCTAGCTGATTTCTATCTTAAAAAAAAAAAGTAAACCCCAAACCATGGTACAGTAATTCCAGTTTTCTAGATTCTTGAGTAAAATGGTTTCCATTAACTTCCTGTAAAAACTGAAAAGATAATAACCATTCTGTTTCTTAAAATATATCAAGATGTGAATGGAAACCTTCTTCAGCTGTGGTTATCATTCTCCTCTGTGGGCATATCAAAAAACTAAAAACTGGGGCCTCCCTGGTGGTGCAGTGGGTTAATCAACGCACTATGAAGCAAACCTCAGCCACTGCAGCACGAGTTCGATCCCCACTGCCGGCCAGGGAGGGGACCCACATGGTGCAGCAGACCTCTCCTGCTGTGCCCGCTGCTCCCCTCAGCAGTGTACTTCCATTGATCTGCCTGTTCTGCTCCCCACTCTCTATGGTGAATCCTCTCACCCCCGACACCTCTGGCCTGTACCCCAGTGCTTGTATGCATAAATAAATAAATATTTTTTTAAAAAAACCTAAAAACTGTAGATTGAATGATACATATCCATCATTCAGTCAACAGTGTGTGATATAAATGCTAAAGGTGCCAAAAGGGTTACAACATGTTCAAATACATAAACTTTCCACTGAAAGTGCATCTGATTTTTACATGCTGCTTTACTTCTTTCAGACTGCAATGTCATGGCACACAATTATAAATTGGCATAACATGGAAAGAATCTAGTGCAAGGAAAATAGCTTTCCACAATATTTCAGTGCCTTAGAGCATTGCAAAATTCTGTATGGGTCTCAAAGGCTTATGTTATAATTGTAATGGAATTAAACAGAACCCATTTAAAAAGTAATAAATAGCACAGATAAATCTTTGCTACAGCATGTTGAAAGGCCATATCAGTATGAGTATCTTATATCAATTATTTATAGACTTGGCATTTTGCATCATGGTAACAATAAAAGAAATAGATACTGAATTGTGTGTTTATTAAAGCCATTAAATTCTTTTAGAGAGATTCACCAAACACCAAACTAACCATAATTCACAGAAAAAATAATATTCTGGTATTTTAAAAAGAAATATATGACAAACATTTGAAGTTGTTCCAACAAATATGAAACTTCAGTGGATGGTCGCCAAAGAGCTTCTGCAGAGCAAAGTATCCAGCTAAGGAATTACTCACTTATCATCAGATGACATAGTTAGAAAAGAGTAAGGATATTTTAAAGCTGTCGCTATAAATGTATATTACCTTTATTTTTAGACATAAATGAATGCGATGCCAGCAATCAGTGTGCTCAGCAATGCTACAACATTCTCGGTTCATTCATCTGTCAGTGTAATCAAGGATATGAGCTAAGCAGTGACAGGATCAATTGTGAAGGTAAAATATTTTCCAGTTAGTTTGTAATAAGAGCCCAATTCACATGATTTCTGTTGCTTTATTTGATTATTTAGCTGTTCATAAAACAAATTTTCATAAATAGACATTCTGTCTGAAATTCAGTTAATTTAGTTCAATTGTGACATTGACTTTTTAGTAGATTATCAAGACAAAGGTCAGGAAATAAAGTTACTGAAGTGTTAGGTATAGGTTGGCTCTAATTATTAGAAAGGATGCTCAGGTGCTTGCTTCTCATTATAGTCAATGGCCAATAGCACGGGCACCTCCTGGAGGTTTGCAAGAAATGAGGAACCTCAGTCCCCAGTCCAGGTCTACTGACTCAGTTTCTACATCTAACAAGAACGCCATTGACTGGTACATCCATTCAAGTTAAAAAGAGGTGACTGCATAGCAAAACGTTAGAACAGAACCTAAGAAATCTGGTCCCTAACCTTGTTCCCACCACCGTGTGACTTTGGCACATTTCTTAAGTTGCCTCAGTTTCACTTTCCACATAAATAAAAAGAGGGTCATTTAACACGTAGGGATGACCTTCAGAGTCTATTGCATGTACACATTCCACTGTGTTAATTAAAAACTGCGAAAGACATCCTAAGGAGGACACCATTGACACTTGATGTCCTTTTCTGCTTCCTGGAGCCACCCAGCTCATACTTGAAGCCTCAAATCTAATCAGAGTACCCTATCCAGAGTAGCTTCACATCATGCCACTCAGCTCAGAATGAAAAGGGGCTGCTCTGGACAGCTGTCTCTGTCCTTCTGAACAGAGCATTTTGAACAACAAACCCTGCCAAGACGTTACCTCTGGAAGCTAGCACAAGGATGGAACTTGGAGTTCAAAGTTGGATGAATTTGGTAACGGAGCCACCCAATTTATGAGAAAGCAAATGTGAATCTTCAGCATAGGCAAGTTTGCAGATCCCAGTATGAAGAGTATCAACCACAGGCCAATTCATTCTGCCTGCTCAGCTTTTACAATTAGGCTCAGGATTTGTCAAACTGTCAGCAATAATTGAGTAAAGCAGATGGTAAGAAAAACTTTGTGCTATGAAGTTCTAGAAGAAATGAGCTATTATTAGGATTTGCCCTGAGATTCTTATAAAGAAATTTTCTGTTTCAGATTTTGCAATGTTTTTACTCTCTTATCTCTTCTAAAATAACATAACCCTGTGACATACAAGTTTTTCAACTCTATGTTCTTGCTCTTGTCTCATTCAACAGATATTGATGAATGCAGAACCTCAAGCTACCTTTGTCAATATCAGTGTGTCAATGAACCTGGGAAATTTTCATGTATGTGCCCACAGGGATACCAAGTGGTGAGAAGTAGAACATGTCAGGGTAAGTTTGTTGTTTTCTTGTCTGTTAAGTGTTTCGTTTTAACCAGGAAGAGCAAGGAGGAAATTAGAGGACTTTCTACCACAGACTTTCATTTTTCCACCTGAAATATAAAATGAGGATTCTTCTTTTCCTGCTCCTCTCATAAAAAAGGTATTTTCAGCATTAACATTGTCTTTCTCTATAAAGTAATGACTTTTCTTTCTTAAAATATAAATAACTTTAATAAAATATTGATATATCCTCTAGTCAACATAATCTTTATAATATATAATTCCTAATAATGTACTAGAAAAGATTCAATTATTAAAACATTTCCCTGCGTGGTTGAGTATAGACCATAAGTTTAATATGTGAGTTAGACCTATTTCAAACTAATCTTAATTCTCTAAAATACCAAAATTTTAAGGTGAATAATAACAGGTGCTAAGAAAATCCGCCTCAAGTATTAATACAAAAATAGCTGTTCTTGGGTCCAGTTTTATAAACAACATTCAGGTGATTTTCACACCTATACATAGGTTGAAGAATCAGCTCTCCACATAGTATGATTTCAGAGTCTGTCCAAAAATCTGAAAATATGTACTCTCTCCTCCCTACCTCCAACTCTGCATATAGCTTAAAATTTCTTTAACAAGAAAAAGAGTGGTTAAAACAAAAAATGTAGATAATCCTGGAAATTCTAGTACAAAAGCAGTGAGAGAATGAAATAAAAATCACTGACCTTGAAAACAGAGACTTTGAGTCCTAACTATGCTGTATTCTAAGTGCACAAACTGAACTAATTATCAAACTTATCTGAACATTAGCTCTTGGAAAAGGGAATTGTGGGAATAATAACAATAACATAACTCCACAATGACTTATAAACTATAAAGCCTGTACAGTTCAAGAGGCTTTTATAAAATAAACCTAGCATGGGGGAGGGTGGGATAGAGACCAGGATGAGAGCAGAAAGAGCACAAGGGACTGAGGTGATGGTGCATGGGTGAAATGGTGGTGGGAATTCCCTGGGGACTGCAAATGATGTCAAATATAATTAAGTAAACCTAAAAAAAATTCATAAATGGATACTGAGAACTAATCAAATGTGTTCTAAATATCAGACCAAATCATAGAAAAGAGAATGAATGTATTAAAGCTATATATATATGTGTGTGTATATATATATATATATATATACTTAGCAATGTAAGTGATGAGGAACAAATCATCCGTAAGAGTCCTTGTGAATCAAGACTGAGAAAAGGCAAACAAGACAGTAAAATTCTAACAAGGAAAGGCAACACTGGGGATTCTCAGGCTATGATTTTACAGGAAAATATTAACTCAGAGGAGCATCCATGACCTAGAATTTATAGTATGTATGTGATCATTCAACTAGATTTCACTCACAAAAATGAACATAATCAGAATGTTTATGCTCAATGTTGATACCCCTTTCAAAGTTACTAGAGACTCTAATGTTAACTGTGGAAAGACACGCATTACAATGCTTTGGCTTTCTGAATAATAATTGAGACTTTTTACATGAATATTACATGTAGGAAAATGTTAGCCAGTGGGATGTCTTAACAAATTTCCCTTAAGTCTTAAAAAAAAACTTTCTATGTGTTTCTGATCATAAATTAATTTGATATTCAGCAAAAGACAGAAGCAAATTAACAAACAGTGGAATCTTATCTGTCTAGTCTTTTTATATCTGTAAGCAATTGTATCTGTTATAACTATGGGTAGAAATGCACTGGGGTTGTAAACATGTGATTCATAAATATATCCTGAAGATAACACAGCCTCAGAATGGTTGGTTAAGTCAGAACTTTTCTGTGAAAGAAACATTCTTTTAAGGCACAAAGCAATTGGTTTCTCCAATTAATGGCAAGTATATGTAAATTTTAAAATATTTTAATAAAAAATTTTTTGAAATAAATAAATGAAAACACATATGCAAATTAAAAAAAAAAAAACAAAGCAATTGGTTTCTCCGATATAAATCATCCCTCTCAACCTTGTCTGCAAACTAAAATAAACCCCAAAGAGTTTGGAGTCTTGTTGTCCTACAAAAGCTTATTTGGGGGATGAAATAACTGTTCTAATTTCCATAGTCCTAAAGAAACTGAAATTCTGAGGGTGAGAAACAGAGCCAGAGAATACACACTAAATCATGAAATACTTTACTACTATTATTTTCTGTGAAACCTTCTATAACGACTATGATCTATTTTGCTAGGCTTGAAATTATTGCAAATAAAAAACTAAATTATTACATAAAATTTCTTTTTGCTTCTATTGGACTCCATATAACAAGACAGTCTTACTTTTTAATAAATAAATAGCATCTTTATTTTTAAAAATAGTGAAAAATATTAAAATGACAGTCAGTTGTGATTTCTCCTGAAGATTCTTAATCTCTTTCTCAAATTATAATCAGTCCAAAAGAAGACACTTCTTGTGTCTTGGAAACTACATAGCTTTTCTAGTCTCCTTTTGGGTTTCAGATCACTTAACCAGGCTAGAAGCTAAGAGAATATTATTTTCTCCAAATACAAACCTCAAATTACTTTCACTTAGAGGATGTAGTCCCTTGAAGTGGAAAGATCCCTTTTACTAACTATATGAACTTGGGCCAGCTACTTAACCTTCATTTGCTTTTCCTCCAGTCAAGCAGAGATAATACCTTTCTCATCTACCTCTACATGGAAAACCTTAGTTCAGCTTAGTATTTCTTAAAAGTCAGGTGCCCTCAGTGCATTAATGGTAAGTGGTGAAGAGATTAAAAAAAAAAAAGATGTGGGTATTCTAGCCCTTGCTAGAATAGGTGTCTTTAAGTTAATAGAAGAATTAAGACACAGAGATTTCAATAATGCAAAGCAGAAAGTAATAAAGGTCCAAGAAGAGGAACGTGAGACAGAATTCCATGAGAAGAGATCATATCCCAACAACTAGGTCATGCCTGGCTTGTTGCAAGGGTTCAATAAATTCCTTATGGAATGAGTAAGTTAATGAATGAAAATATCAGATTTGGGGAATGGAACTATTCAGAAAGGCTTATATTAGATAAAATCTAAATCACTATTCAAATGTAGGCGATACACATAGATAGGGATGTAGATACTTATATAGTTTGTTGTTGTAAATGCGATGACTTTAGTGAAGCTGTTCTATCACATGTCATCTGGGAGCTCCTAATTTCCAAATCTAAAATGAATCTTTGTCCAGCCTGGTTAATTAACACTCCTCCTTCTTGAGACTCCCTCTCCTTTTTGACTTCCTTGTCTTTTCCTAGATTGCTTCTCACCACTGACAGCTCCTTCCTTAAGTATGCTTCTTCCACGGTCTTTAAACAGCTATGTGTTACAAGGTAGAATGCTTTATAACTTTACTTCTTAGGTTGTGCTTCCTCTGAAGAGTACAAGTCAATCCCAGAGCATCGACTATCCACCAACATGCCACTGCCTATTGAAATCACATCTAGACTTTACATTTCTCCCAAACTCCTGAGCCAAACAATAAACTACCCTCTCCATAGTTTTTCTGCTGCTTTCTCAGTCCAGAAGCCCCCCTCTATCCCAAACATGAAAAGACAAACAAACATCTAACCATCACCCTTCAAGGTCAATTTGTGATGCCTCCTCTCCTTCCTTCAGCTTTTCCTAATCCCCACCACAATTAATCAGTCTTACTTCTAATGTTACAGTGCACTTATCTATCTCTTTTTTGAATTCCATTTTATTTTATAATTAACGATTATCATATCTGTATTCCTAACTAAATTATAATCTCCCTGGAGACAAGAAGTGCTATCTTTTGGTTATATATAGGCAGGTTCAATGGCTAGCATTTGGTTTTGAATTCAACTGATGAACTAAAATAGATGCTTGATAAAATATGAAATGACACATAGTAATCTTTCTAGAATAGTTCAGCTACATCTGTACTGAATTAAATGCAGTGAACTCAGGTTCCACCCAGTCTTGTTTCTAAAGTCAAATTGAACACACCAGATTCCCACACACCTACCTTGCCAGCATGAATCTGCCACTTTCACAATTTACTTAGATCAATAAACTCGTCAACCATACATCTTTACAGACATAAATGAGTGTGAGACCACAAATGAATGCCGGGAAGATGAAATGTGTTGGAATTACCACGGTGGCTTCCGTTGTTACCCAAGAAATCCTTGTCAAGAGCCCTACGTTCTAACATCAGAGAAGTAAGGAAAATAAGAATTTTTGAACGTGATTAATTTTTGGTCTTGCCAAGCTAAACGAGTGAATCTTTTGTCTTCTGCAGCCGATGTGTTTGCCCGGTCTCAAATGCTGTGTGCCGAGAACTTCCCCAGTCCATAGTGTACAAGTACATGAGCATCAGATCTGATAGATCGGTGCCATCAGACATCTTCCAGATCCAGGCCACAACCATTTATGCCAACACTATCAATACTTTTCGGATTAAATCTGGAAATGAAAATGGAGAGTTCTATCTAAGAGTAAGTATCCTCATAGCAGCCTTAGCTGTTGAGAAAGATGCATATTTGTTATTGTTATTGTTTGGTAGTATTCATATGAAAAGCTATATTTACACTTGATCTTGGCCAAAAGGTTGAGAAGTGATGGGAAAGCTAATATTTAAAGAGTTTTTATGTGCAGACATTGTGTGCATTATGTCATTTAATTCTCTTGGTAACACTATCAGATAGATATTACTATTTTATACATTTTTAAGGAAGAGATGCAGATTAAGTCTCTAAAGTCATTCAGATACTGGGTATGTGACCAACAAAACACAAACTTAAATGTATGCCCACGTACATGTGTGCACACAGATACACACACACACACAGCAAATAGAAACTATAAATCAATGAGTTATTTCATTGTACATAGAAAAGATCAGCAGTGAACATAATGTAATAAATACACATTGATTCTCAATGCACGCCTGAAATTTGTTATGATGCAGTGTTACTTCAATTTAAAAGATTAATTCTAAAAAGATAATTCCTGGAAAATTTTTCAAGTTACTGTGAATTCCTTATTGCTACATTTACAAGATTGTGTACACTCACACCAAAACTAAAACCTAGAAATCACTGAGACATGTGCCCAATCCCCTGTACCATTTGTCAATAATAGTGCTATTCTTGTAAATTTCCAGGTAATGTGAGGTTATTGTGGGGTGTGTTTTCCCTTTCTTTCAATGACTTTATGAAACCTCCCTCTGATTTTGTTTCTTCACAGTGTCTCCTGGCTTATTTTTTGTTACCTCATTCTCCTGCCTCACTTCTTTAAACTGGTTCTTAGCACCTTTTTAATTCTTCCAGAGCTTCTAAGCAGATATCCCTGACTACATTGCCTCAGCCTTCCAGCCCCTCCCTGCAAAATCTCAGAAAGTTCATTTTAGGTTAAAATTCTAACATATTTTAAATACGGCTCACCACTTCATGTGAAAATGATGGCACCCCACCAAATATTTTGCAGGGTTACGGTAACTGTTTTACACTAAGGATGTTATTCATACAGTTACAGTTTCTCAAAAGTCCTTTGGGCACTCTTCATTTTTAATCAGATTTTAAAGTCAATATTCCATTTTGAGAAATATGAAAAGTAAATTGGGGAATTCATCCTGTGGTAAAGTTTATAGATCTTTAATGTTTACACGTTTATTCTGTTCTTTGATATATTAAGTTCCCTTCCAACTCCAGAGTTATGTGATGCTGTTTCTTTGCCAGTAAATTAGAAATGATAAATTTCTCATGACCAACTTCTGAAGAGAAAAACCCAACCCAAAATAAAATCTATTACTACTCTTTTTTCTAATAACTAAGAATAAACTTCTTTAACATTTGATGCTTTAAATTTGAGATGTACTAGATACTTGTCAGAAGTTCACTCACAGTGCTCAGATAATACTGATTTAGTAATTCTATCCCAAGCCAATTACATTATTTGTAACCCATGGCAATAAAATAAGTTCACCTCAAAATCTTCTTTAAAAATTAATTTCCATTTTGAATCCTTAAGAAAATAATATTTTCTAGCAGAATTTCACAAATAAACAAAACTCCAGGATGTTTTTTCTAATAAACATGACACTTTAAAAATTTTGTGATTCTTATCAGTGCATTTTATCAGTGTATTTCAGGACATTTGATATTTTCACATATAAATACGGTATTTTTCTCATGAAATACTTTTCTGATGAGTTACATTTAAAAAACAATTGATTTTTGATAACCCAAAGTGAAATATTAAATTATTTGAAACAAAACTGCTTAAAAATAGTAGATATTGTAACTGTCTTGTCTCAGAACTCAAAACAGTTGGATAAAATCCTATTATACTTCATCACCGAGATTCCAATTGTGCAGAAATCATTTAACACATAAGAATCAATTAGCAGGTGTTAATTAAGCACTTACATTATGTTTAGCTCTTTCTAGGTGCATGTAATACACAGCTCCTTATTTCAAGGAGCTTTAAATATTACTATGTGACAGAGGTTAACATTTTTGAAAAAATAAGAAACAATTTTTTGTGTTTCATTTCATGATTCAAGAGATCAAAGAATTAATGTGGGCTGAAGTAGTCAAAGATTGTTTCTTGGTGGCCATGAGACTGAACCTGATTCTTCAAAAGATCTGTGGAATATAAGATTCTATTTAGTTTCCTTTTGGGAGAATACTGAGAAAACCTTCTTCCCAAGAAAAAGGAACACATTGTAAAGAAGTAGTGCATGAAATCGAAGGAAGAATATCATGCTCCTTTTGTCCTCCCAGAATCTAGCCTCCATTACTGAGTCTTATTTTTCCTCACAGAACTTAGAACCTTCCATAGATTTCACTGGTCTGTGTTGCCCACTAGACCATAAATGTAATGAGCTATCAGATTTTCATATAAATAGAAGACAAGGTACACAATAGAGCCTGTATTGGGATAAGCAAGAATGGAAATGAAAAGACAGATTAGTAGTTCAGGAGATGGATTATCATAGTGATAGCAGTGAGTCTAGAATTTGGGGAAGATTTATGAAGATAAAGAAAGAACTTCTTGGCTGCTAATCCATTTGTTAGGGGGAGGTAGCGAAGAAAGCATTAAGGCTAGTCCCCAAATTTCTATTTTGAGCAACAATAAATGGTGGTGTCATGCCATCTGTTATGATAGGGGAGAAGGAATCCATGTTTTAAGGAGCTCAGCTTAAGTATACTGAGTTGTGGTCCCCCTGAGACATCCAAGTGGAGATGAGTAGAGTGTGGGATATGTAGACTTGGAACTCGAAATCCAGGTCTTCCTGCAGTTGGCAAATATAAATGAAGCCATGGCTGGGGGTGAAATCAGTCAAAGAGTGTGTAGGGTATGAATGAGATCATTCAGAAAATAAGTCCTGAGATAAAGGAGGGATAAATTATGAAGAAATTTTGCCACACATTGCCTCAGAATCTTAGCCTTCAGTGACCCACTCAATCTCTCAATCTTAACCTCTCTCTCTTTCACTCTTGCTCTCATTCTTGCACTGGCTCTCTCGTTCTCTCTCACTCTCTCGTTCTGTGTGTGTGTGTGTGTGTGTGCGTGTGCGTGTATGTCTCAAACTCTCATTTTCACTCTATCTGCTCTTCATCCTTCAAAGGATGTTAGTCTCTCTGGTTCCTCAAACCCTATTTTCTTCTAGTAAATCAGTTGCCCTTGCATTAGTCTGTTACCAATATCTCAACTCCCTGTCCAGCAACCCTGGTTCAATTCCATTATCCATATCTTGTAGGTTATCCATATCTATTTTCAGCAGTTTGGCAGCACCATATATAAATCTCCAACTTCTCCTTCCTTACCCACCAAGTTCCCTAAAGCAGAGTCCGTAATCATAGTTTCTGTCTTCGTAGTCATTCCTCTGTCTTTTGTTCCTACTACCCTACTGAAGTTGCTTGGAGGAAAGGCATCAACAACATCCACACTATGAAATTCAGTGGGCATGTTTTAGTTCCAGTCATGCTCAGCCTCCTCTACCCTATCTATGCCTCACATAATAATCTATTTCTTCTCAACCTCCTTCAGTGCTTTCTCCTCTGCTCACAACTTAAATGCTGACCTCTCCCACATAATACTGATTTAGTAATTCTATCCCATGCAGTCTTTTATACATTTTTTCCTTGAAGTCATTGCTAAATTCTAATCCATTGTCTCTATCCCTTCCCTTTCATTAACATTCAGATTCAAACACCTACTACCTACCCCTCCAATCTCATCTCCCTCCAGTCTCCAGCACCTATCATATTCTCTTCACCTAAACGAAACGGCAATCAGTTATTCTGAACATACTTCATATCCACACCTCTACTTAGCTTAGAGTTCCAAGAACTTAGAGTTCCAAGTAATTCTTAAGGCATTCAAAAATCTTCCCTCCATGCTTCAAGGTTGCTCCTCTTTTCACCTATGTGTAAATACCTTCATGTACCTACATAACCTGAGTATCCCCATGTATCTTAGCGTTTACCACACTATTGAAACTGTCTACAAGTATCTTCACTACTAGGGAATATAAACGGATGTACAATGTTGAAAGTGAAAGATGACAACTGTTTACCAATGCAAAAGTTATCTCACATGAACTACCATTCCTATAAAGATTGGAAGTACTCTGCAACAGTGAAACAAATATTAACAGAGAGAAAACAAAGAACTATCAAAAAATAGGTTCTGGTAAGTTGCAACTGATAACTATGTGTGAACAAGGAATAAGACCTAAGAAGTGCTGAAAGTGCTGAAGCCAAGAATGGACTAACTAGTAACTGCTGTCCCACCCTCAAAATTCTTCCTCTAATTTTTACAGAAAGTGTACTCACAAATAAGAGAAACTCTCACCCAAGAAAAATTATTTTCTTCCTCCCATTTCTTTCATTTTAGCAAACAAGTCCTGTAAGTGCAATGCTAGTGCTGGTGAAGTCACTATCGGGACCAAGAGAATACATCGTGGACCTGGAGATGCTCACAGTGAGCAGTATAGGAACCTTCCGCACAAGCTCAGTGTTAAGATTGACAATAATAGTGGGGCCATTTTCATTTTAGTCTTTTAAGAGTCCACTCTAGGCATTGAAATCAGCCAAAGAATATTGTTACCTTAAAGTACTATTTTATTTATAGATATATCTAGTACATCTACAGCTATATTCTGTACACTCACCAATAATTCAAACATTTACAACATAGCATAAAGTGGGTATTTAATCTGTAAATCTTCAAAGTTTTTCTTTCTAACCATATGTAAATTAGACATTGATACACTAAACTGGTGTTCTTCAAGAGAGCTAAGCATACTCTGTCCGGTGAAACTTGGACTTTTTTCTGTCAAAGTGGCCCAAGCAATGATTACTTTGGTGGTGCTTAAAGAAACTTACTACAGCTCCACTGAAAGTCTCATAAGGAGGCAGTGATTATAGTACTGGATAGCGTGCAAGTTCCACAAATGAGTTTTTTTAACTGCTTTGTAAGAAAATGGAAAAAAGTCAATAAATATATATTTCTTAGAAAATGAGGATCTCTCATATTTGTGTTGGTTTTTATTTTCATGGTCAATCTAAATGCGGTTATTACTTAGTAATAAATCATTATCATATAATATGCTGGTTTCTGTAGTATATTTTTAACTTTGCCAGAAATTTTCATTAGTAATGTAAAAACAGTAAGAAATTTCCAAAATGAATAAGCTATTCCCTAGGAAATTATTATATTCTGCAACCTACAGGGAAGAGATGAGAAAACAAATTCTTTTTAAACCACATTGAAACTGAACCAAAAAAGCAAACTCAGTGTCTTAGTCAGTTTGAGCTGCTAAAACAGATACTATAGATTGGCTAACTCAGAGACTGGCAGTCTAAGACTAGGGTGCCAGCATGGCCAGCTTCTGGTAGGAGCCCACTTGCAGCTGTACCACCACACTGAGAGTTAGGATTTCTTTTTTTTTTTTAAGATTTATTTATTTATGCACACAAGAGCTGGGATACAGGCCAGAGGTGTGGGCAGTGAGTGGATCCACCAGAGACAGAGTGAGGAGCAGAACAGGCAGACTAACTGAAACACACTGCTGAGGGGAGCAGCAGGTGAGGCAGGAGAGGTCTGCTGTGCCATGTGGGTCCCCTCCCTGGCCGGCAGCAGGGATCGAACTCATGCTGTAGTGGCTGCAGTTAGCTGTATAGGGTGTTGCTTAACCCACTGCGCCACCAGGGAGACCCAAGTTAGGATTTCAATACAGGAATTTCCTAATGTGATAACATCCCTCAATTCAGAACTTCCACAAGATGTGGAACAAAGTGAAAAAAGGGTAATTTATTAAGGAAATTTTAACTTCTCAATAAAATTAAAAATTTTACCGACTTGTAACTAGCAATTGTGCTGGTTCTTCCTAACATGCAGGGAACAGTGAACAGCAAATCACTCTCCCTCCAAATTCAATGGAAAGGTTTTATGTGTTCTTATTTGTTTACAGATGTCATTACTTCACTTTGATGTATCATATTTTTTAAATAATTTCTTCAGAGGCTAACTCAATATTAAGAGGTTGTTGTTAATGTAGCCACCTAGCCAATACAATTTTTTCATCTGAGAAAACTTTAGTTACAGCTGCCAGAGCATAAACAACCATTTGATCTTTTAAAAAAATAATCTTGGAGACAAGCAAATAAAAAGACTTAAACTCATGCAAAAAAAGTATACAGTCAATTTCTCTTATATCCAATTTCAAAGCATATATGAATAACCTCTGATAGCAGGGAAACTTCGCACTGAAACAAACATTCTGAGAATTGAGTAAATGTGCAGGAATTGTCATAAAGTTCACCAAGAGAACCAGTGAACAAAATACAAACTTTTTGTGTGAATAGAAGGATGATGGACTTTTTAAATGTTAATGGGTCATATAGACAGTGATACTAGGGCCAGAAAAGAAGGCAGAGCACATAACCATCCACAATACCAGGCCAGTTGAGTGTATTCCTGCATCCCACCTATATGATTACTTACAGTCCAGATAAATTAAAACAATCTAAACCATTTTTAATAAGTCTGGTCATTTTCCTGCATATAAACACAGTTCTCATGTCAGAGTTAGAAATGGTAGAGTCAAAAAAAGCCTAATGGAGTTCTCATTCATACAAGAAAGCAAGATCTCATCTATAACTCCACAAGAGACTGTGTAAGAAATAGAAATTGTGGGCCTCCCTGGTGGCGCAGTGGGTTAAGCAATGCCCTATGAAGCAAACCGCAGACACTGCAGCAGGAGTTCCATCCCTGCGTTTGGCTGGGGAAGGAACCCACATGGTGAGGCAGACCTCTCCTGCCTCGCCTGCTGCTCCCCTCAGCAGCGGATTTCAGTCTATCTGCCTATTCTGTTCCCCACTCTGTCTCTGGTGGATCCTCTCACCCACCTGTACCTCTGGCCTGTACCCCAGTGCTTATATGCATAAATAAATAAATCTTTTAAAAAAAAGAAATAGAAATTGCTCTGAAATATTTACATATAAGCCCTAACACACTAATTTCTTTAGTATTTTAAATAATGCATGTGTTATTAAATATGTTAAATAATGCATATTTTTGCTCCTTTTTACTCATACTTACTGAAATATGATTGCTCATGTTAAACTGAAAGTTTTACTTGTGAAAAAGTACTGCCATGGGTTCTCTCCCTTCCAAACATGCTCCCAGGAGAACACATATGACTTTTCTCAGTAAGCATCAATACAGAGGCTGAACTAGTTATTTTTATCTTTCCCTGAATGCCTGAACCTGGGCTCTGACTGGACAGTTACTTTCTGACAGTAACTTGATTTATGTGTTCTTATGTTTAGGAAAGGCCTCTTGATTATTAAGACTTCTCAAAAGGAGAATAACTTCCCTTAAACTGCGAAATTTTCCTCTTAACTTAGTTTCTTGTTGAACTGGTAGTCTTCATCCTCTTCAAACATAAAACCTTCTATTAAATATAATAGAATTCTAAGCTTAGATGCCACCTAGTCAACCCTAACCCTAACCCTAGTCAAACCCTTTTTAAGCCTTGCTCAAGATCACAGTTTGTTGAACAAGAGCTTTGTGCCTGGGGTGCAGGTCTTATGACTTAGACCAAGGCTCTTTTCATTGGCTTTACTCCAAACGTCATCATCAACAAGCAATCTCTCCTCCCTAGCTGCTTCCTACAAAATACCCACTCCACATAGTGAACCAGCTTGCTACTTACCACAACCGGTTGGCAATCCATGAAGTCACATTGAAATAACACAGATATAAACTATTTCTAATTTACCCTTTTCAGCTTTAGCTGATTTGTTCACTTTAAAAAAATACCAGAGTCAAGAGTAAATTGTGCTACTTAAAATACCCATGAATGCTAGAAGCTGGAGATCAAGGACCAATCGCAAAGACTTGAAAGGACAGCAAATTCAAAAGAAGAAAAAAAAACCTATTACTAAAGATACAAATGGAAATCTCTATATAGGAGACAAAATGAGAATACTGGTACCTGCCTGTGTGGATTTCACTGAGATTCCAAGGAACAAGTCAAAAAACAGATTTCTAGCACTCGAAACATATAACACACAAGAATAGCCATAAACTAGTCCCAACAAAATAAGAAGGAGTAAATAAACCCACAGAGATCTGTTATTTCACTTTTATGTAAAAATTATCAGAGATAAAAATAGGGAGATATTCAAAGGATAAAATGTTAGACTTATAGAAGATGAATGAATTCTAAATATCTGCTGATGTACAACATAGCTAACACTTAAAAACTGTGCACTTAAACATTGTTAAGAGGCACAGGGAGGGAAGCACTAGGGACTATGGTGATGGTGCACGGGGGAACTGGTGATGGGAATTTTATTGGAACCACACCTGAGAAGAGAAAGCAAACATTGTACAAAAAAGAAAAATGTAAAATATATGTAAATAAATAATTTTTTAAAAGATTTATTTATTTATGCATACAAGAGCTGGGGTACAGGCCAGAGGTGTGGGGGTGGTGAGAGGATTCACCACAGAGAGGGAGCAGAACAGGCAGATCAACTGAAGCACACTGCTGAGGGGAGTAGCGGGCACAACGGGAGAGGTCTGCCGCGCCATGTGGGTCCCCTCCCCACCGCTGCAGGGATGGAACCCGTGCTGCAGTGGCTGCGGTCTGCTTCATAGTGCATTGCTTAACCCACTGCGCCACCAGGGAGGCCCAAATAAATAAATTTTAAAATAAAAAAATTTTAAGAGGATAGATATCACTTTAAAAACTAACCCTTGAAAACTGATTCTAGAACTGAGTTATCCAAAGCAGGAGGGAGTAAGGAAGGACTTAGAACAAAGAGGGAAGGAATCACAATGGACTATTGTGAACTATGGGTGATTTGGTGGGCCAGTGGCAATAACTGATGGAACGAACCCCAGTGTTATCACTATTAGAAGAATAAATTATTATTTAGCTTAAAAAATAGGGTAGGTCTCACTTTAAGTGTTCTTACCACGACATTATCAAAAAAAGAAACACAAGGAAGCTATTTTTGGAGTTGCTGGACATGTTTATAATCTCGATTGTGGTGATAGTATCACTGATGTATACATATGTCCATACTCACCAAATTGCATAAAGTAAACGTGCAGTTTTTTGTACATAAGTTAAATCTAAGTAAAGCAGTTTATGTATATATAGAGAGAGAGACCAACAGTGATGAAGATGGAGTGGATCTATCACTCTCCAAAAACTGGTTTAGAGGGTCCTTGATGTAAGGTAAGGGGTTAACATGCAGAGATTCCTGTCATTCCTTGGCATTGGGTAGTAATCAGTAGGTGATTTTGAGAGGCAAACAATGAAACTTATAACCTAAAGAAATCTCATATTAGTGGTCTGGAATAAGATAAAATACTATATTTTATTAAGAATTTAGTATTCCATGAGTCTGTCAGTTCTTTCATATGTTTAAGTGAAAATAGCCAATCAGTAGGACTTCTTAAATTGTGATTTAGAAATATAAATATTGGAAAGCATCTAAAATATTAATCCCCATATATAACAAATATATTCATCTATACCATTCTGCCTCTACAGGGAAATCCAAGTGATGGAAATTGAAACATTGTTGAAAACCCTAAAACCACCTGAACACACCCCAGTGGGATTATTTTTTGGGAATTTCACAAATACAAGTTTATTGTTGAGTCTTGTTTCCATGACTCCAAGCAGTTGCTTATGTTTTGAGAAGCCATGTATGCTTCTAACTTTCAAACTCTTTAAAAATATATAACAGCTGCTGGTCTGCTCACATGTTATGCATAAGAAGCCCACAAGGGACAAAGCCCTCCATTAATATGTCGAATTATTTTTAACACACTATATTTCTATCTTGAATCATCATCTCAGAAAGATGGCAAGTTTCCATCTTCCCAGCTGGGGGGAGCACCTGCAAAATAAAAACCCAAACTGTGACACATCTGGTACCAAAAATCCAATCTTGTTTCATCTGGCCAGCAGACTAAAATATCAAGATTGTTGAACAGAAACAAGGCAAAAAGTTAACTGCCTCTTATATATAGTCAGCACAGATGTCTAGTTAAGCTGTTTATATTGTGAGTGCATGTGTATGTTAACAGAGTACAGACCCATTTAATAAGCCAGAGATGGAATATAAATCCAAGGGAAATTTAAGGACCTGAATGCAATAATTTAGTTCTTTTTTATCTGCCCATAGAAACTAAATTAGTTTCTACAGAATCAGCATTATTTTTAAACAGTCACATGTAACACAAGTAAATAATTTTATTTGGAATCTCTGAATTATTTATTCCCCTTTGAAAACTCTTCCATGTTTTTCCATTTTAATATTTAGAAGCAGTTCTTTAAGTGGTAAATTTACTTCCATATGACTTCAACTGGACATCTTAGTTTGTGTTACCCCAAAAGAAGACCCTAACACCAGAACTGAGAGTCAGGAGTTTGAGATACAGATTGAGAAAACACAGGCAAGGAAGGAAAGAAAGTGAGTCATTATAGCAAGAGAAGAACAAATGAGTGAGTTAATGAATGGATAACTCACTGTGGGCAAATGACACTCAGTTTCTCTGGGGATCCTCTGAGAAACTGTGAATAACTAACACAAAAGCACCCCACCAGAAGCTGTCTAGGCTGTGACCACAACCACCCAATGAGGAGGACTGTCCCCAAGAGAGCTAGTACCACACCTACTTATTCTGCCTGCAGGTCAAGTTTCCTGGCACTGGAGAAAGACCTCAGGCAGATACTTAATATGGGATGCTGTCAGTTACCCAGAAATTTTACTGTAGCCCCCAACAAAATCATGTGGCTGAGGGAACATAGAGCAGCATCAATATCCGTTGACTAAGGTCAGTGTGCTGCTAGGTAAGTCTGATGAATGAAGCACATGAACTTTTTCCTTGACCTTTTTTCTGTTGGTTCTCTATCTTTCTTTCTCTTCCTCACTCTTTCTCCTACTCTAGTTTACTTTTCCTATGAGTTTTGCCCACTTAGTAAGTCAGGCACAAGTCATGTCCAAGACACATGGTAGTGAATTACATGGAAAGACACATGCATATCTGATTTCAGAACATAGCTGATTTCAGAGATTATCACAAAACCAACAATATAAAATTAATTGTTCTGCAAAAGTGAATTCTCAAAGCTAATGAAACTAAAGCTTTTAGACCCTCCCTTTGCATAATTCTTTTTTAAGGCCTTGAAAGTCCAGCAATGTGTTTACATAATCATGTTTATTTTCTAAAGTTAATTGCAAAGTTTGCAAAAGTAACAAATTTCAGACATATTTTAGGATTTTTCATTATACTTAAATACCCCCATATTCACCATTCTTCTAATGTTAGTGATACTAGAGTTACAAGCTTTTTTTTTTTTTTTTTAATATAGCCCATGAAATGGGTTGAGGGTTTTTAAGTTTGAATTTAGTGAAATATATTTTATAACAGTTACTTCTACATGTAACTAATTTCAATTCATGACTGGTGTAGGAATAATGCCTATAAATATTCTTACCATTCTCTCTGTTGACTTTACCTGACAGCATGAACAAATGTTCAAATCCAGGGATCCTATCACAATATAATATGTGCTATATGTCCTACAGCATCCAAGCTTTATAATATGCACAGCCACAGGCTAATCTGTTGAAAAGTCTTCTATTCACCAGAGAAGTAATATAATAATGAGGATTTGGTTTCTAATCAATATCTATAAGGATTTATACTTATTTATGTAGTATATATACCTATAAATAAGTCATACCATGAAAATATTTTCATATATTTCTATAATAACTCAGCAGAAATTACTCTGACAGTAAGAAGTAAATTATAACAACACCAAAAATATTCTGGTCATTCCACCACAGCATAGCAGAACAGGGAGGTTCTGATAAACCTCTCAAATGCAAATTAAAAAATTATATTTTACTCTCTGAATAGTTAACCAGTTCACAACTAGCAATAGGAGACTGGGCCACAGATACCTTGATTTGAGTTTGCTGGTTTGTTGTTGGGTCAGAACAGGGAAGTGGTGAGGGAGTTGTGGCCAGGCAGCAGCCATACCAGTCAACCAAATGACCTAATGACTGGGCACAAAATGTATGGGCAAACAGATTGTGCTCAGGGAATGTTTTTCCAGTGAGTGGAGAGTACAGACCTACTGCATAGGAGCACTGGGTCTGTTGATCTAGTCACAGAGCATTTGGCTGGAGGCAGCATGGAAATGAAGACTCTATCCCCCTCCCCACTGGGAGATCTTAGAGACAGACCTGTCTCATGTTCCATGCCCTCCTTATGCTAGAGAGGAGCAGGAAGGGAGTAGGACACTAGAATTTTTGTTCTTCAGAACAATTACACTAATAAAGTGTTAATTTCTCTGTCTGAAATACCCTTCTTTTCCCATCAAGACTGAGACGGTTTGGGGGTTTTAGCATCTTTTGCCCCCTTACCTGTTCAGAGTTAAGCAAAGATAAGCAAATTTCATTAAAGACACATTTCCCCAATTGGAGAATGCAAAATAGGTAACACACATGCCTAGGAGACAAGAGCACCTGAACACAAGATGGAAAAGTTGTAAAAGGAGGATAGCACACCAAAGACCTATATAAAGAACATAGAATTTGAGGACAGAATAGAATAAAATTTGAATTTTATTGAATATTCAGAATTTGAATAAAAAATTTATAGAAACTCAATAGGACATAGTGATTAAAACATATAAAGGCAGATACAGAATCATAGAGAAGAGATCCAGGAACAAATAAGAGATTGAAAATATTTTAAAAATACAAGCAGAGATGCTAAATGAAATGAAAAGAAATATAAGAAATGTATTTAAGTATACTTAAACTGGGAAAAGAGAAAATTTCAGAAACTGAAAATACAAATATACAAATGACCCATGTGAAAGAAGAGAGAGTAACAATAATTGGGGAAAATGAACAAACTCAAATATCAGACTCATTAAAAGAGAAAACATAAGGACAATTTGCACTCTGGAAGGTAAAGAAAGAAAAGAGAACAAAAACCCTACTCAAAAAATAATAACTGAAAACTTTCTGAATCTTAGGAAAGAAATAAACATATGTGTCCATGATGCCAAAAGAATGCAAGTACACCTTTGCCATGAAACATGATTGTTAAATTATCAAAAGTCAATGATGAAGAAAAATATTAAATTCTATTAGAAAAACAATGTAACATGTAAAGATACCACAATCACACGCTCAGCAGATTTTTCAGCAGAATCATCAAGGATAAAAGAGAGTAGAATGACATATTCACAATCCAAAAGATAAAAACTGTCAGTCGAGAATATTCTATTCTATTCTATTTGAATGGTAAAACAACCATTCAAATATGATTGAGAAATAGTCTTTTCCAAATAAACATAAGCTAATCAGTTTTACCACTAGAACTACCCCATAAGAGCTGAAGAAAGAAGTTATCCTATATAGAAAGAAAATACAAAAGAACATAAAATCAGGTCCATATCCTGCTTGCACCGCTACCACAGACTCAGCAGCTCCACTACTTGCCGGAAGTAAAAAAGGTGAGGCCCAGAGACTTGCCCCATGAAGTGTAAACCTATGTGCAAATACACCTAGGAATTGTTTTAGGTTTAGAAAGGGACCACCATAGGAGCCCTGCCACCAGGCACCTCAAAGGACTGTGTCCAGGTGGAAAAGAGTGAAACCCATGTGCCCAAACCCAATGAAAGTGACCCCCAGCATCAACCAGGAACACTTGGAAGCCCCGTCCCTCAACCCTAGCCATCAGGAAGCCATGTCCAGGACAAAGAGGAGGAAAACCCTCATACTCAAGCATTGCCAGCAGCAGCAATACCCAGCACCATCATGAGCACCTGGGAGCCTCACCCATCAGCACCAGCCATCCAGAAGCCACATGCCCAATTGCAGCAGGCCAGGCACAAAGCAGATACATCCACGCCCCAGTAAGAGAACCCAGAAGTTATGCCTGCTAGCCCAAGTGGCATAGTGACCCAATGCATATAGCAAACCTGAAAGCAAATGATGGGAAGAATGAAAAATACAAATGGTCAAGCAAGTCTTACTGGGAACAACACACCACAGAAAGAAAATCAGCTTCCAAATCCTAATGATATTGACATGGAAGAATTTCCCTGCCTGCCAGATAAAGAATTCAGAATCACCTTAATTAAAAAACTAAACAAAGCAGAAAAGGAACAGGCTGTTATGAGAAACATAATGAACAAGCCAGAATGAGAATGAATCTTTAAATGAGAAAATAAAGGAACTGCAGGGTGTGAAAAATTCAATGGAGGAATTAAAAAATTCTGGGAAAAACTAGAAAAATAGAATAGATGAAATGGAAGAATGAATTAGTACTCTCAAAAATACAGATATAAAAGAACCAAAAAAAAAAAGAATAAGAAAAAGAGATAAAAGGAAAAAGAAGGAAGAAACACTGAGCTCTGACACCATGAAGAAAGGAAATATAAGAGTCCAAGACAAAGAAAAAATAATTAAGCTGGTGGGGAAGAAACAGATAGTTTTCACCCTTCATAAGGAAAACTAATTAGGCTGACATCAGACAAAAAATGCCAAACAAGAATACTTAATGCAAAAAGCTCTCATTCCTCTAATAATGAAAAATAAGGACCTTATCAGACAACAAAAACTTCAGAAATTGCTTCTATAAAACCCCCTCTCCAAGAAATATTACAAGAAGCCTTAAAATCTAAACCAACAGAATAATGAATAAGGAGAACTGAACAAGTTATCAAACAGAACCATAAAATGATGAACAAAATGACAAGCACAGACTTCCATGTATTAATAATTACCCTAAATTTAAATGGACTTAACTCACCAATAAAAAGACACAGAGTAACATACTGGATTAAAAAACAGAATACAACCTTTGTTGCAGCTAGGAAACACAGCCTCTAAAATAAGTGTAAATTGAAAGTAAAGGGCTGGAAAACAATTCCACAAGCAAATGACCCCCAAAAGAAAGGCAGGGCCTAGTCATACTTATAGAAGATAAAACATACTTCAAACTGAAAAAGATGACAAGAAACATCAAAGAATACTGTAAAATGATCAAGGGGACAATACAGCAGGAGGACATAACACTAATCAATATATACTTATCAAATGAGTATATATATCAAGTATATATATATCAATATATACTTATCAAAATACATTAGACAATTATTGTCAGCTCTGAAAACTGACATTTGAGAAAATACACCTCACGCTTACCAAGAGACAGATCAACAAGACAGAAATTAAACAAGGACATGGCAGCCCTAAATTACAATATAGAACACATGGATCCAAACGACATGGATAGAATATTGCATCCCCCAAAAAGCTGAATACGTATTTTTCTTAAATGCATGTGAATCATTCTCCAGGATTGACCACATATTAAGTCATAAGACAAATATCAATAAACACATGAAAATGAAAATCATATCAAGTATCATTCCTGAACATAAAGGCAACAAACTAGAAATCAAGTACAAAAAGAAAGCAAGCAATGACCTCATTACATGGGAAATGAATTATAAGCTACTAAAAGATCACTGTATTAGTGATAAAATCAAAGAAGAAATTTAAAAAATACACTGAGGGGCCTCCCTGGTGGCCTAGAGGTTCAGTCTCAGTGCTATCATTGCAACTGCCTGAGTTCGACCCCCAGTCAGGGAGCTGACCCACATATGGCACAGCAGACCCCTCCTGTCTCACTCACTGCTCCCCTGAGCAGTGTATTTCAGTAAATCCACCTTTTCTGCTCCCCACTCTGTCTCTGGTGAAGCTTCTTCCTTCACCTCTCACCTACACCCCAGTTCTTCTATGCAAAAATAAATAAATTTTTTTTAAAATACATTGAGACAGTGAGAAGGAGGATACAACTTTCCAGAATGTATGAGACATTAAAAATACAATAACAGGGAGAAAGTATATAGCAATACAGGTCCACATCAAGAAACAAACAAACAAACAAAAAAGATCCCACCTAATCTCCCATTTCAAAGAACTGGAGGAAGAACAACAAAAACCTGACCATCCACAGAAGGAAGAAAATAATAAACATCAAAGCAGAAATAAATGAAATAGAAATATTTTTTAAAAATCGAAAAGATCAAGTAAACCTAAGCTGGTTGTTTGAAAAAATAAACAAAATAGACAAACTTCTAGCAAGGCTCTCAAAGTAAAAAAAAGGAGAAAATTCAAATATAGAGGATCATAAATGAAAGAGGAGAAATTACAACAGACACAGCAGAAATCCAGAGGATAAAGAGAGAAAACTATGAACATTTATATGCAAACAAGTTCAACACTCTATATGAGATGGAAAAATTCTTAGAACTGTATAATCACCCAAAGCTGAACAAAAAAAAAAATAGAAAACTTAAACAAACTAATTACAAGCAGTAATTAGATTCAATTAGAAATTGAAACAGTAATCAAAACCCTCCCCCAAAACAAAAACCCAGGACCAGATGGTTCACAAATATTCAAAGATGAACTAATGCCTATCCTCAAAAACTGTTTCAAAAAATTGAGAAAGAAGGACTACTACCAAATACATTTCACAAAGCCAACATTACACTAATACCAAAAACAAAGACAACACACAAAAAAGAAAACCACAGGCCAATCTCCCTAATGAACACAGATGCAAAAATCCTCAGTAAAATCTTACCAAACTAAATCCAATAATGCATCAAAAGGATAATACACTATGTCTAAGTGGGATTTATTCCAGGGACACAGGATGGTTCAGCATCCCAGTATCAATTACTGTAATCTACCACATCAATAAAAAGAGAAATAAAAGCCATCAGACCACATCAATAGATGCTGAGAAAGCATCTTATAAAGTTTAACATCCATTTATGATGAAGGCCCTTGAAATTCTTGACTAGAAGGAAAATACCTTAACATGATAAAAAGTCATAGTGACTGTTATGTCAGCAACACTGCATGGATAAAGAAAAAGGAGTAATGGAACAGGTTGTACAATGCAAGATGCTGCTGGAAGAGCAAGATCCTGGCCTTTTTACTAAAGGAGAACAAGAGGAAAGGGTAGGGCAAACTGGAAATAGGATTACATTATTTAGGGCTTCAGGGAGGGTAAGTCCGCTGATCAGGTAAATCATAATCTTGACCTCCACCCATGGTTCCAATTAACAAATTGGAACAAATTATTAACAAAGTGGTTCACTGCTCAGTCTCCTGGATGCAAAGTACATCACAACTGCTCCCATTCCCAGTCATACCTCGTGACCTATACTCTGCCCAGGGCAATCAAGCATCCTACTCTTGTTTAACTTGAAAGAAGCCTTGTAGAGTCTGTTATGCTACATTTAGCAGACACACATTCCCCCTTTATTAGTTTATTTAAGGAGAGGGAAGAATGGAGGAGAGGGAATAGGGTGGAAGTCCATGCAGATGATATGCCAGGTGAAGCACCATCATTGCCCCACATGTGACAAACCCACAGCTAATATCATTCTTCATGGTGAAAAACTCAAAGCCTTGTCTTGAAGATCTAGAACAAGACAAGGATGTGCTGAACAAGACAGTGACGTCCATACTCATCACTGCTCACAATAAAATAATAATAGTTCTAGCTAGAGTGAGTGGGCAAGAGAAAGAAATTCCAAAAAGGATCCAAAAAGGGAAAGCAGTAAAACTATCACTATTTGCAGATGATACAATAATATAGAGAGAATACTAAAAACTCCACAGAAAAACTAATTAAAACAATAAACCAGTCCAGTAATGTATCAGGTTACAAAAGCAATGCAAAAAATCACTAGCCTTCCTATATGCAAATAATCAATCTCAAGAGGAAGAAATTTAGCAAACCATCCCAACACAAAAAGAACCATATAAAGTTTGTTACAACCCTCATGGTAATTACGAAACAAAAACCTACACTAGAGACACTTAAAAGAAGGAAGTGAGAGATCAGGTAAAGGCGCCCCTGGAAATGCCAAATGATGTGCAGATAGAAACAAGGAAAAAGAAGCAATAACATGATAAAGCAATCAAATCAAATAAACCTCATATGTCAATAATCTAAACATTAATGTGACCCCAAACAGGTCTCAAAAAATGTCAAAATCGAACTTAAATCAAAGTATCTTTACATGATGGTATAAATCTATTTATGAATAAGCCATAAAAAAAACTGGAAAACATACAAACATATGGACACAAAACAAAATGCTTTTGAATAATTCCTGGGTCATTGAAGAAATCAAAAGAGAAGTAAAAATATTATCTGGAGACGAAAAAATGAAGACATAGGTTATCAAATTCTATGGGTGTACTAAAAGCAGAATTAGGGGGGAAGTACATAGCACCATGTTCCCATCTCAATAAGCAAGAAAAATCAATAGGAAGAGAAATAAAAACAAAAGTAAATAAATGGGACTAAATCAAGCTAAACAAAAACTTTGGGGGCCTCCCAGGTGGTGCAAGGGGGTAAACACCACACTAGGAAGCATCCGCAGCCACTGTAGCACCAGTTCAATCCCCAGCCAGGGAGGGGACCCACATGGCGCAGCAGACCTCTCCTGTCTCACCCACCACTCCTCTAAGCAGTGTGCTTCAGTGGATCTGCCTGTTCTGTTCCCCCCCTCCGTCTCTGGCCTGTACCCTAGACCCTAGTTCTTGTATGCATAAACAAATAAATCTTTAAAAAAAAATTTGTGCCATGAAAGAAACAACCCCCAAAACAAAAATGTAACCTGTGGACTGAGAAAAAATATTTGCACATCACACATTCAACAAAGGATTGATTTTCCTTTGAAAACAACAAAAAAAATTTTTTTAAATGGACGAACGACCTAATACACACTTCTCCAAATAAGACATATAGATGCATAACAGACACATGAATAAAGTTTAATATCATCTATTATAAGGAAAATGCAAAACAAAACCATGAGTTACTACCTCGCCCCTGTAAGAACAGCCTTTATTCAAAAAGACAGGACACAACAAATTCTGGTGAGAACATGAAAAAAAGGAACACTCATCCATCGTTGGTATGAATGTAATTTAGTGCAACCTCTGTGGAAATGGTATGGGAATTCCTTTAAAACATAAACTGGATGGGAATGCAAGCTGGTCCAACCATTATGGAAAGCAGTATGGCGGTTCCTCAATCTACTAGGAATGGAACTTCCATATGATCCAGCAATCCCTCTCCTA
>JAGFMF010011799.1:2584926-2629526 GCA_019455555.1 Galemys pyrenaicus | reverse complement strand
TGGTGCACTGGTGAGATGGTGATGGGGAATACATGGGGATTACAATTAATGGCAAGTATATGTAAATTTTAAAATATTTTAATAAAAAAAAATAAAACATAAACTGGAAACACCATATAATCCTACAACACTATTACTAGATATTTACCCAGAGAATATGAAAATACTACTACAAAAGATTTATGGACTCCTATGTACACAAAAGCCAAGTCTTCGGTGAAACCAGACTAAATGCCCATTGACAGACAACTGGATAAAGCTGTTAGGAATATAACCTCAATAGAATAGTATTCTGCTACTCAAAGAGATGAAATAATGTCTTTTGGGGGAAAAATAGACTTATCTTGAGGTGATTATGCTACGTTAAAATAAGTCAAAAAGTGAAAGACAATTATCTAATGGTTTCAGTCATTTTTGGAATATAAAACCAAAGAAACTAGCAAAACAAGAATAACTCTTAGATTCTAAAACATATACTGATTACCAGGGAGAATGTGGCTAGGGAAAGGGGGAGTGAGGAGGAAGGTGATAGGGTTTTGGTCCTAGAGTTTGGGGAGGGTAAGTGAAGCATGTGCATATTTGGAGGCATGAATCCAAAATTACATAGTTATGTAAATGAGTGGCAAAAAACTGTAATTTATTGAAAAGAAGAAATTTCAAATAGAAGTAATGACTATTGTGGGTTTCATCATATTAATGAAAAGGAGTGACTCATGAATGCATTGTGAAAGGATTTATTGTCCTGCTACTTTGATATACAACACTAACATCAATAAAGAAAACATAAAAACTGATAATACACTACCACAACATGGGCGTGAACTCACATATGTATGATCATTTTAAATGGTAATTAAGTCTCTATACATGAATATTTGGAGTGATCTGAATAGGCACAGATATTGTATAATAGATATTTGATAAAGGCTTTCTAAATTTGACAACAATCCTAAATATTTGCATGACATTGCAGTCAATAATGACTTGTTAAACCAAAGGTACCTTTATAAATTATCAGTTTTAAAATTTCTCAATCATACTAGCAAAAATATTGAATTATATTTCTATTCTCTGTATATAAAATATTATAAAATTGTTACCGTAGCTACCAAAGAATACGCAGCCAAAAATGTATGGAAAAAAATCTTACAAGGCAGTTTCAGGCTATTAATTTTAAAGTTCTATTTCCCCAAATCCATGTTTGCTATCAGCTTTTAAAATTTGTAACCTATTGGAATTTTGTTTGCAATTCTAAATGAAAATTAACTTTTGTGTCTAATTTTGCATTTATAATTTTGTATTCTTTCCCTTAAAATGAGTTCCCAACTATGAATAAGCTTTGCTTAAACCCTGGATACATCTGCTTGTGCAAATAACCCTGTAGCTAGTATATGTGGTGCTTTTGTGCAAATAGAAAAGGACATTTACTCTAGGTCCTGGAATATTTGAATAGCAAGGGGGAAAAGCTATACATTGCAAGTAAAGGAGATAACCCTATATCTCAAATTACCACCACCATTTAAGGCATTGTATTAATTGTATCAATAGCAATTATAGATTTAATAATTGCTATTTTCTGACTCACATTCGTAAGCTGAAAAACATAATTCAAACTTGGTCTCTCTAAATGTGTTCTTGCAGTATTTCAACATTTTGTTATTATTTCTTAGCAGTAATTATCTGCCTTCATTTCCCCCTGGAGCTATTGAGTGCCTATTAATAAGTAGGCAAAGAGGTCAATCTGAGCCTATCTAAACCCTTGATTACATCCCAGTTTTGAGATCCTGCTCTTCGATTCCAGTGTAATTCACATCAATAAACTACATGCCAGGCAATGAGCTAAATTCTCAGGGAATAAAGTTGAAAAAAACCTAGTCCCTAGCCTCAAAGAACTTGTTACATGGTTGGAAAATTAAGCATAATGTTTTGGAGTCAATTTTTTTAAATGGTCACTATTTATTATTGAACACCTATTATTTATGAGGTATTTTCAATCTGTATTTCTGGCTGAAGACAGACTGTTATAGGTGGTACCCCTGTGGAGGGGGTACTGGTGAGGATATCCCCAAGGAAAATGAAAACGAAGTATCAGTGTGGGTGGAGACTTTGATAAGAAATATAAGGGACTGCAGAAGTAGCCCCTATCATTCAGCTTTTGGGATTTCAGTGTTTTCAAATCTTAACCAATTCTGGGGTCAGTGATTTCTGCCCCGACCATGGCGATGTGGATCTTCCAGAAGGCTGTTGTGGACCTCTGAAGGACATGAAGAGGCTTCCAGCAGCTAACCTCAAAGTGGAAAGGTTTGTAGGCTGTGGCCTACGGGTGGCCAAGTGACTGACTGGGTTTGCTGCTGTCACAGCCTGGCAGAGAAGGCAAAGACCTGAAGCTCGGTACCTTGCTGAGCTTCATGAGTGTGGCCATTTGATGGGTTCTTTGGCCACTGAAGCTGCTATTTCCAGGGTCACTTGTCTGGTGCTGCACTTGTCTGGAGCTCGGCAGATCTAGTGAGCATCTCCTCTTGTATCTTCTGTTGTCTTCATGAGTTAGAACCTGGCCTGTGGTCTGGCTGCCATGTGCTCCAGGTCCTCAGTGACAGGAAGATGGCACCTTGGGATCCTTTGTGTTTAGGACTTTTAAATACTGGACACTGCTTCAAGTGAGTTAAACAATATATATATATTTTTTTTTTTTTTACCTCAGTAACTTTGTTTTCCCTGGTTTGTTCAATAAATCCCACTCTTATTGTCGTCTGACCTGAGTAGTCTTGCACTTGCACACACAGGTGACGAGCTCAGATGGTGACTGGTTAACTATTTGGTCAGTGTGCTTGGCCAGGTTTAGTGCCCGCTGCTGCCCTGTATCATTTCTCCTCATATTTATCCTGTCACAATTAGTTTAATATTACTGAAAAGAAGAAGATTCAATGACTTATTTAGGAGCAAATATCAAGCTGGACCAGTGCCAGATTTGGAAACCGGACCCATCTTTCTCCAAAACCTGGGTTTGTTCTAAAGGGATCACAGGGGAGAGCAGTAAACACTGACTGAGTCAAAGAAAACACCCCTAAGCTGACTGAAGGTGGAATGGGGTATCTCCATATAAAGAAAACAAACTATTAAAAACAAAGGCAAAAAAGTAAAACCTAAGGGAAAAGTCAATAAACTTCATGAGCCTCAGTGCCTAATAATCAGTCAAGATCCTAAATCATATAACAAACCATCTGTCCATTCGTCCATCCATCCCTCCATTTCTTTGTTTCTTTTCCCTCTTCCTTTATTTCTCTCTTTAGTTCATTCTTTCCACAAGAATGGATAACACAGCTATTTAGACACTGTGCCTTCTCTCAAGGAATTTATAGTTTATTGTAATAAATTAATCTCAAAAACAAATGTAAAATGCCATTGTCACAGATGTTACCCAAAAAAGGACATGTGGCACTACAAAAACCTATATTAACAGAAAATCAAGTTGCCTCTTCAGGCCTCCTTGTAAAAGTGTTCCTAGAGCTCATTAGGATGAGTGAGCAGTAACTGTATAAAACAGAAAAGGGAAACATTCAGAAAGGGATCTAAATATGCAAAGGCCTTTTGGAAGAGGGGGCATTCTGTGGAATGGAATCCAAACAAAAGATATTACCAGTGTGAGAATATAAGAGGTAGCCTGATAGTGGATAAGGCTGGGGAGAAGTTATCTCCACTGAAGAATCTAAGTCTTCATTCTTAAAACAATATTAAATTTAAAATATTTAAATATTTTAAGCTAAGTAATGTTATCACATTTGCACTTTGGCAGAACTCCCTTTGACCTGGAGGAAGACTAGAAGGAGGGCAGAAAGGGTGCAGTTAAACAGTTATGCCAGTAGCTTGGGAAATGATGATGAGTTAAGTTGGACTAAAGAGTTGGTAGAGAGTATAAAAAGAAGTGACGAGTGAATATATGCAGGAGATAAATTTAAGTACTTAATGATGGATTGGAGGTGTGGAAAATCTACACATTGGGAATAAGCCTCAATTTTCCATAATCCAAAAGACAGGCATCTTCATCTGGGGGCTCTACTATATCAACTGGGAGACAGAGTCTAACCGTATTTCCAGGAAGAAAAGCAAAAGGTTTAGTCACTAACTTGCAGCTTTCTTCTTAAAGGGGAAGCAGCAAATTCAGTATTGTCTTTTTCTAATAATGGAAGTGTTCCACTGGAGCAAAGAACAGTTTTCTAACTCCTAGATTTATTCTTAATTTCACTTTTTTCCTGTATACCTTCTTTAGTTATTGGGTTCAATGGCAAGCAGCACACTTAAAAGTCCCACACGTGTTCATTTTTAATGAAGCCAAATCATCTTTTTAATACCTATTTACTCTTTCAATAGATATTTTTAAGTGATTCTGATTGTCTCAGGCTACTCGTTTACTCAGTATACAAGGGTGTCAGAAGGAAAGAAACTATCCTTCTACTCTTTCAAAAGGCTATTAGAACTGGGTTTTCAATTTATGAGGAAAATGTGGATACATAGATGTAATTACCTTTGTGTATTATTCCTGATAACAGAAGTACAAATGAAAACAGTTTAAATGTACAATAATTGGGGACATGATTAAGTTAAAAATATGGCACATCTCTTTAATGGAATATCATTCAGTAATTTAAGTGATTTTGTGGAGTAGGAATGTTTATGATATAATGTTAAATAGAAAATTCAGGAGATGTTATTTCACTACATAAATATGCACACAGAAATTAGTTATATGGAAAACTACAGACACACTTGGGCCACTTTACTTTAACAGAAGTAACTGTTCACATATCTTCAGCTGCACGCTCTCCATCTCTAGTCCTGAATTTAGCAAAGACCATTCCAAAAGTAAACATAAGGCTTCATTTCTTTCCTGTTAAAAAAAGGAATGGGTGAATGGGTAAATTAGTCTTTTCAGCAGCAATTCTCATTCTTATCACAAATAGCTCATGATGAAATTTTGCAAAGAAATAGCTAATGGTAACACTATGATTGCCTCAAAATGGAAGTGGTAAAATTCCTTAGAAGCTCATGACCACCTTGGAGGAGAATGAAGTTAAAAAACTGCTCAAAGATACTAAAGAAATTTCTATTTTGTCTTGATTTTAATAAGGTCCAAGGGTCAACCTAAAGATTCTGTCTTTAAACCAATAAACTGACATCAAGCTACCCCTTTTATTCTTAAGTAAGCTTTGAGGAGTGTGAGACAAGTTTCAATGTATAATACATTGAGCCAGAGGATACATTTTTAAAAAGAGAGAGAGAGAGAGAAAGTGATGTAATACAAAGCTATTAGGTCTGCCAGATTCTTCTGTAGGAAACAAGGAACTCAAGGACATCAAATGTGCACCCTTTTATCTTCCTAAGAGCTTCAATAATAAGACATTTTGTGTGGAAACAAACTTGGATCCAGTTCTTGAAAGCTTTAACCCCTGGTCAAAAGTTTTCAACATCATTTGGCGCAGATACAATTAAGCAACTAGATTACAAATGAATATGAAAACCTTGGAAATACATGCAAGTTAAATTTTTACATGTCTTAATATAATTCCACAAAGAGAATGTCAATGACTTTCCACATTCAAGTCACTTAGGTACAAATAGCACCTCAAGAGAAAATGGTAGAGGTTTCTAATTCTGTGGGTTTATAAAGACCTGCATTCAGGCAGTAGATAGAAACAAAAGCAAAGTTTTACAACAATCTCCTGAATGACTATTGAGTTAATGAGTAAATCAAAGAAGAAATTTTAAAATTTCTGAATACAAAATGAAAATGAAGATATGACCTACCAAAACATAAGAGACACAGCAAAAGTAGTATTAAAGGACTGTATATTGGGGCCTCCCTGGTGGCGCAGTGGGTTAAGCAACACACTATGAAGCAAACCACAGCCACTACAGCACGAGTTTGATCCCTGCTGCCCGCCAGAGAGGAACCCCACATGGTGTAGAGGACCTCTCCTGCCTTGCCCGCAGTTCCCCTCAGCAGTGTGTTTCAGTCAGTCTGTCTGTTCTGCTCCCCACTCTGTCTCTGTGGATTCTCTCACTGCCCACTCCTCTGGCCTGTACCCCAGCTCTTGTATGCATAAATAAATAAATCTAATAAATAAATAGACTATATATAGAAACATAGGCTTACATCAAGAAAAAATTCATAAATAATCAAACAATCAGAAATGTGAAAAAAGAAGTTAAGAAGTTACTCAGATATCTCAGAAATACATAGGCTCATAAGAGACTACTATGGGAGCCTCCCTGGTGGCGCAGTGGGTTAAGCAACACACTATGAAGCAAACCGCAGCCACTGCAGCATGAGTTCGATCCCCACTGCCGGCCAGGGAGGGGACCCACATGGTGCGGCAGACCTCTCCTGCTGTGCCCGCTGCTCCCCTCAGCAGTGTACTTCCATCGATCTGCCTGTTCTGCTTCCTGCTCTCTGTGGTGAATCCTCTCACCACCCCCCCACACCTCTGTCCTGTACCCCAGTGCTTGTATGCATAAATAAATAAATCTTTAAAAAAAAACAAAAGAGAGATTACTATGAATGTCTTTATGCCAACAAGCTGGAAAAATAGAAAAAAATCTTAGACACATACAACCTTCCAAGAATGACTCAGGAAGAAATAGAAAACCTGAACAGATCAACTACAACCAACAAAATTGAAACAGTAAACAAAAATCTCCAGAAAAAAAAAAGTACAAGAACAAACGGCTTCACTAGCAAGTTCTACCAAATTTTCAAAGAGGAACTAATACCTATCCTTCCCAAACTCTCCCAAAAAATTGATACACTTTTGAGAGAATACTCCTAGACACATTTTATGATTATCAACATTACTACCAAAAGCAAGTATCACATGTACAAAAATCCATACAGATCCAATATCCCTACTGAACACAAAAATAGTCAATAAAACCTTAACAAACCAAATTGTAAAATACATTAGCAGAATCATATATCATAAACAAGTAGGGTTTATTCCAAGGATGCAAAGATAGTACAACACATGCAAAATGATCAATGTAATTCACCATATCAACAAAGGAAAGTCAAAAATCATTATGATCATATAAATAACTGCAGAGAAGGAATTTGACAAGATTCAGCATCCATTTATAATTTTTAAAAACCTCTCAGTAAAATAAGGAAAGAAGGAACATATTTCAAATTAATAAAGACCATATATGCCAAATCCATAGCTAGCATTGTATCCAATGGCAAAAAAAACCTGAAAGCTGATCCGCTAAGATCAGGTACATGACAGGATACTCACACTTACCACTACTGTTCTACATTGGACTGGAAGTCTTATCTAGAGCAGTTACACAAAATAAATATATAAAAGGAATTCAAATTGGAAAAGAAGTGGAATTATCACTATTTGCAGATGACATGATAATATACTCATAAAATTAAAAATACTTCATTAAAAATCTATTAGAAATAATAAGTATGGTAAAGTGGAAAGTTACAAAATCTGTTGCATTCCTATAGTAAACAATGAAGTAGGAAAGACAGAAATCAAGAAGACAATCCCATTTACCATAGCATCATAAAGTATTAAATACCTAGAAATAAACTTAACAAAGGAGGTAAAAAACCTAGTCAATGAAAACTATAAAACATAGTTAAAAGAGATAGAAGGAGAAACAAGGAAATGGATATATATTCCATACTCATGGATTAGAAGAGTTAATATTGTCAAAATATCCATCTTACCTAATGAACTATACAGATTCAACACAGTCCTTATCAAAGTTTCAATGGGATTCTTCAAATAAATAGAGCAAAAATTACAGAAACTTCTACAGAACCACAAAAGTTCTTGTATAGAAAAAGCAATCTTGACAAATTAGGAGGAATGATTATATCACACTTCAGACTTCGAACTATACTGTAAGTCTATACAGCAATAAAAACAATATGGTATTGGAATGAAAATATCTACTTAGACCAATAAAATAGAGTTGAGAGCCCAAAAATAAACCAACATTTAAATAGACAGTTAATCTGTGACAAAGGAGCCAAAAGTATACAGTAGTGAAAGGAAAGTCTCTTAGCAAATGATGGTGGGAAAACTGGACAGCCAGATGCAGAATAATGAAACTGGACTACTCTCACACACCATTTACAAAAGTTGACTCAAAATGGATTAAACACTTGGATGTAAGACCAGTACCCATAAAATACATAGATGAAAACATTAGAACACTCCACAATATTGCCTTCAGTGATGTCACTAAGGATTTGACTCCAAATGTAAAGAAAACAAAAGCAAAAATAAATGACTGGGACTATATGAAGCTAAAAAGCTTCTGGACAGTGAAAAAAAAACTATCTTCAAAACAAAAGCACGCCATGCTGAATGGGAGAAAATATTTGTACATCATACATCTGACAAGGGGCTAATGTCCAAGAGCTACAAAGAACTCAACAAAAGGAAAACAAAGAACCCAGTCACAAGATGGACAGAAGAGCTAAAAAGAAACTTTTCCAAAGAAGACATACAGATGGCCAATAGACACATGAAAAAAATGTTCAGCATAACATATCAGAGAAATGCAAGTCCAAAGCACAATGAGATACCACCTCATTCCAGTGGCCCTTATCAAAAAAAACAGAAACAACAAATGTTGGCAAGGGTATGGAGAAAAAAGAGCACTCATCCACTGGTGGGGGAATGTAGACTAGTCGAAACCCTATGAAAAACAGTCTCAATTTTCCTCAAAAATACTAAAAATAGATTTCACACATGATCCAGCAATTCCACTCCTCAGTTTCTACCTGAAGAATACAAAATCACCAATTTGAAGGGTTTATATCCACTCTTGGGTTCATTGTAGCACTATTTATAATAGCCAAGTTATAAAAACAACATATACATCCTTATACAGAGCAGTAGGTTAAGAAGATGTTGTATGTATATACAATGGAATATTTATTGTCTATTTTAAAAAATGATAAACTCTATTTGTAAAAACATTGATGGAATTGGATGGGACTGTGCTAACTAATGTAAGTCAGAAGACAAACAAATATTGGATGATTTCACTTGTGTGGAATATAGAAGGGAACAAAAAAAAAAGGAAATGACAAAACTAAACCAAAATAAACCTAGAGATACGATTATAGCATGGAAGCTACTCAGGTGAAAATATAGAGAAAAGAGAGTCCAATGGCCTGGGGTAGAGGACAATGTATGTGAAAGGTATGGTGATATATGTGTGAACATATTATCCTAAACTGTGTGTTGTAAAACAATGTGACTGTTACAGGGCAACCCTAATATAAAATGGGTTTCCCTGACTGGGTCCTCACCCGCATGCTCAAAAGGCCTTTATAAGTCCCAAATGCAGGCACATGCTACAAAGGTTAATAAAAGGGTTTTATTTTATAAAAGAAGGAGAAATAAAGTAGTAATTACACAAGGAGAAGAGAGGGAACAGATCTGTAAATATCCTACTAGATTCTCTGAGCTGGAACCCAATGGCGCATTGAGAGCTGGCTCCGAACCAAGGGAGATGGCGCCGAATGAAGAGAGCTCCCTAAGGCTCACTTCTCTGGTTTTATACCCAGCCTGGCTGTTTAACTCCACCCTCAGGTCCCAGTGATCCACTCCTCAATAATCATCTTATCAGATTTGTGTTTCTAGAATATTGGTGGTCTGGAGTGGGGGTTAGAGTTCATAAACTTATTTGTGTAATCCATTCAGGACTATCTTTCCCCCTAACATTACCTCAATAAAGAAAATAGAGAGGTTTTTTTGTTTTGGGGTTTTTTTATTAGATTTATTTAATTATATTTGACATTAATTGTCGTTCTCAGGGAGATCCCACCACCATTTCACCCATGCACCATCACCTCAGTCCCTTGTGCTCTTTCTGCCCTCATCCCAGTCTCTTCTCCACTCTACCACCCACCCCCAAGACCCCTTTGGTTTATCTTTGACCTTTTGTTCTTGTTGTGTTTTTGGTTTATTTGTCTGTTTGCTTGTTTGTTCTTGGCTATAATTGCTCATTTCCTAGAGCTCTCTTATTATTTTTTTTTTGTAGTTGATTTTCCTTTACATCCCTCCTAAAAATGAAGCCATCCGATATTTTTCTCTTGCCTTCTGACTTGTTTCACTGAGTATAATTCCTTCTAGTTCCATCCATGTTTCTATAAATGACTCTAGTTTATTGTTTTTGATTGCTGAATAGTATTCCATCATGTATATGTACTACATTTTCTTGATCCAGTCCTCTACATTTGGGCATTTGGGTTGTTTCCAGGTCTTACCAATTATAAATAGTGCTGCAATAAACATGGGGGTACAGGTATGCTTTCGGTGTTTTTGTGTCTTTTGGGTAGATCCCTAGGAGTGGAATTGCTGGATCATATGGTAACTCTATTTTTAGTAGACTGAGGAACCTCCATTCAGCCTTCCATAGTGGTTAGACTAACTTGTACTCCCTCCAGCAGTGTAGTAGAGTTCCTTTTTCTCCACATCCTCGCCAACATTTGTCATTGTTGTTTTTTTGATACATCCCATTCTTAGTGGTGTAAGGTGATATCTCATTATAGTTTTAATTTGCATTTCCCTGATTATGAGGGATGTTAAGCATTTTCTCATGTGCCTGTTGGCCATGTGCATGTCCTCTTTGGATAAGTGTCTTTTAAGTTCTTGTGCCCAGAGAGGTTTTTTTAAGATTTATTTATGCATGCATGCAAGAACTGGGCTACAGGCCAAAGGTATGGGGGGTTAGAGGATTCACCAGAGACAGAGTGGGAACAGAACAGGCAGATTGACTGAAACATGGATAATGGGAAGCAGAGGGTGAGACAGGGGATGTCTGCTGTGCCATGTGGGTCACCTCCCTGGTCGGCAGCAGGGATCAAACTCATGCTACAGTGGCTGCGGTTTGCTCCATAGTAGTAGCTTAAACCTATTGCACCACCAGGGAGACCCTGAGAGGTTTTGTTTTTGTTTTTGTTTTTAATTTAAAAAAAACAAACAAACAAAGGACTAGCCCTCTTTTGTCAATTCAGGACAATGTTGTGGTTTTGTGACAAGTTATTTGCCATATGGGATTAGATGAGAGTCCCGTTGAAACTTCATTTCAGTTCATATTCTCCTTTGGCTATATCCTGCTTCCCTCATCCCTTCAAATGAGTTGATCCACAATAAACTTCTTGCTCTAGAATTTTTATCTCAGAATTTATGTTCAGTCCCTAGCCAAAGACACCCAACCATCATTATTCATATTTCTCACTCTTCCTTCATATAGCTATGTTCTAGTGAAACTGGATGATCTACAATTTCATAAAAACATCTCATGCATTACCACTCATTCATCCAAAAATTATCTCCTAAAGTATCTAAAATGGCCCAGATTCTATAATAGTTATTGAATAACTTAAACAAGTTATAGACAAGAAAACAGACCACTGAAAAAGTATGAGCTGTGTTTTTCCAGCTAAGACAAGAGAAAGAGCAAGGGAGGAGAGTGTGCCAGAACAGTGTATGTAAATCCTAGAGATAAAATATCTCACCTGGTAAGTCGGTGAATAGCGAGTGCACTTCAAAATTACTGAAGCTCAGGAATCTTGAGTGGTGATAGCAAGAGAAAAGGCAAGAGATGTCAGCAAGGCCAGAACATAAAAAGCAACTTGTCTTATTTAAGGATCTGGACACTATCCTTAGGGCAAAAGGGAGCTATTGGAGGACTTTAATTAAAGAAACAACATAATGACCATATTTTACACCTTAGAAAGAGCCATCTGCCAAAAATATAGAGAAAGAATTAGCTGGAGCTCAGACCAAAAGCAGATGACTATTGTAGTCATCCATGCACAAGATGAGGGAGAACTGACTCAAGGAGGTAGTAATGAAGATGGAGAGATCTGGAAAGATTCAGGAAATATTAAGAAACTAGAATATAAAAGGCATGGTGATTTAACACCTGGGACCCTCCTTCCTGAGGAGGGAGGAGTAAAGGATTATACCATATTTCAATCTTTGAAACTCAAAATCTGAATAACTGGATTACATTATTCCTAAAGGAAAGAAACAATGAAGAAGAGCAGAACTGAGGAGAAAGAATGAAAGGGGAGGGGAAGGGAAGATTTTTAAAGTATTTAAGTAAGAGTTGGTTATGTGGGAATGCATAGGAGACAGATAAGTCGTAGTCTGAAATTCAAGAATGCAGCCTGGTTAGAGGCACAGGTGAGGCATCATCAGCCTGCTAAAAGTCAGAAACCTGGGGATGAAATTAAAAAGAACTGTTAGAAAAGCTGAGACAATTCAGGGCCTCCCTGGTGGCGCAGTGGGTTAAGCAACGCACTATGAAGCAAACCACAGTCACTGCAGCATGAGTTGGATCCCTGCTGCCGGCCAGGGAGGGGACCCACATGGTGTAATAGACCTCTCCTGCCTAGCCCGCTGAAGCTCTGTCTCTGGTGAATCCTCTCACCTCCTGTGACTCTGGCCTGTACCCCAGCTCTTATTTGCATAAATAAATAAATCTTTTAAAAGAAAGAAAGAAAAGCTGAGAAAATTCAGGGTAAATGCAGCATCACATATGCTTCAAGATTAAGCATATGGTCAAGAATGTCAAATATTTCTCAGGTTGAATAAAACAAGAACCAAAAAGACCACTGATTAGAAACACCTCTGTGCCTCTGCTCCAACTATTCCATAACCATAAAAATGTTTTCCATCTTTCAAGGATGAGCTCAAATTGCCTCACATTTGCATGGTAATTAACTGAACATCATCACATGTTACCTCATTTACTAACTGTAAGATCTGGAGGGTTAAAACCATCTCTTATGTATCTTGGCATCCTCCTCAGCTCATTAAAAATTGAATGCTGTAGGTTCAGAAAGGGAGCCAAGTTTGCGGGGTAAACTTCATGACAGAAGAGAATCTACAGATGGGAAGAATTGGTCCGTAGGCCAGAACTATATATTGATTGCCCCTGTCAACAAGATAGCACAACTAAGACAGGCCCGTATCCATGTGGGAAGAGTCATCAAGAAATGCCTTTAATTAAGGAATGAACAGCAGTCAGTCTTCATCTTGATAAATAAACTTGGTGGATGAAGTGATGGTGACACCATTCTACTTTTTCACTGCAACATTAACTTCGTGGACCAGTTCAGCACTAGATCTGGAGCAAAATGCCCACATGTTCTGGACTGTGACTGACCTTACCCTGAAAGGGAGGCCATTAGCAGCCACCGGATAAGCAGACATTCATCTCCTGACTGTTTTTTTTTTTCCTGGAGTGTAAACATCTAAAAACGAAAACCTTTAAGAATAGGAATAACTGCCAGCTTCACCTACCACTTCAGATTTAATGAGAGTGTTTTGTTTTAAAGTTGCTTCAAAAGAACTGACGGGGAAGAGGCAGTGCTGAACAGAAAACATGAAGCAACTTGCTCAGCCCTCGTTGTAAAGTCTGTGACTTGCCCGGTTGTGCCTCCTTAGACCTATGTTTCCATGATTTCCTTTCCAAACACAGATCAAAACCCAAATAAAAGACTCTTCACTCTATACCAAAGTGCCAACTTAAAAAATATTTCAAGGTGACCTGAGACAGATGGCAATACAGCCTCCAAGGCAGTATCAGTTAGAGCAGAGTGATGTAGTATGTTTTTTGGAGACATTCAGCCCAAAACTCCAAAATTTGCTGCACAGCTGCAAGATCAAAAATCATTCTGCCCTTCCCCTATGCCTGCCTAAGCAACATTCCTCTTAAGCTCTCAAGAGACCCTGGCATTTAGAACGTTGCCAAATATTTACTCAAGGCCCAGAGGGTACCATGAAAATGGGTCCTTGATGGTGATGACACTCAACACCAATAACAAACAACCCTTCAAGCTGCAGCTTTTTATAAATGAAGAGAGAACAGAGTAGTGAAGATGAAAGCTGAAGGTAAAAATGCCCAACAGTTTCTATGACGAATATGTTGCTAAAGAAACTTCAGCTCTGTAAGACATTAGTAAGTAAGTGCCTGCTAACATTAAGCACTGCAAGAGGTCAGGTGGTTCCCTCTTTCCATGACATCATTTTGTCATTCAGCACTATCTCCATGTTAATATTGCATATTGCAGAATTCACTTCTGAATGCCTTTACCCCTTATTCTGATGTTTCCCCTGAAAAACCAAGTGGAAAACCACTGTGTCCAAGGATTTATGGCATCATTAAAGTGGGAACAGGTAAGTTAAAGAGAATAAGTCAGAAAGGAGAAAGACTATTATCAACCTTAAGTTTACAAATGAAATTAGGAATTTAGTCAATACCAGCGTTTTTCATGATTAAAAAAAATTTTAAACAAGGCCAGATACAAGAGAAAGTGTTTTACCAAGATTACATAGTTATGTTAGTTTATTCTGTTTATTCCCACTGTGTTTTAATATCTATAATATTAGATACCTATCACAATATAACAGTATGCTACAGTTTATAAGTTTAATGACCCCAAACACACACATACAAAGAGAGACAGAGACAGAGACATAAAGTGAGCACAACTAACTAGACCTTCAGGAAGAACACAGATATGAAGGTTAAGAACAATTTATGTAGGAAAGCATATTCTTAAAACAAAAGGCCAGAAGATTCTCTCCTGTAACTAGTGGTAGTAATAGTAGCAGCAGCAACAGGAGTAATTATAATAACAGGTAGAATTTTTAGGTGCATTAACACATCTAATTCCTTTTTTTTAAGATTTATTTATTTACACATACAAGAGCTGGGTTAAAAAAAAAAAAAAACAAGAGCTGGTTACAGGCCAGAGACAGAGTGGGGGAGCAGAACAGGCAGATCCAGTGAAATACACTGCTGAGGGGAGAAGCAGGTGAGGCAGGAGAGGTCTGATGCATCATTTGGGTCCCCTCCCTCGTTAAGGATCAAACAAAGCCTGCTGTGTGTGCAGCAGATGCTTCACAGTGCAGCAGCGCTCAACCAGGGAAGCCCAACACATCTAGTTCTAACAGCAATACTATGAAGTAGGACTATAATCATCCCTGTTTTAGCAGTGAGGAAACCAAAACCTGAAGAGGTTAAGCAATTTTTCTGATTAATCCTAAATCCTACAGCTAATAAATGAGAAATCAAGGATTTGAACCTAAGCAGTCTGGCTTCAGAA
This sequence comes from Galemys pyrenaicus, assembly GCA_019455555.1. Lineage (NCBI taxonomy): Eukaryota > Metazoa > Chordata > Mammalia > Eulipotyphla > Talpidae > Galemys > Galemys pyrenaicus. The sequence continues at coordinate 2,614,378 of JAGFMF010011799.1, read as the reverse complement.
CCTGCTCTCTTAACCACTATGCTACACGCCTAGAATAGTTTAATGCATACAGCCATAAACACATGTCTGAGACAGAGCTGCAAACTGATTTCTCAGAGCTTTATAAAAACAAAAACAAAACAAGCTTATAAACAATGGTGTTTAAATAGTGATATTCTATATATAAAATTTGAGATTTTTCTTTTCTTAGGGTATGTCTTAGAGTGCTAATATAAATCATTAAATTCATCATTTTACAGTCTCAAACCACTCTTTCTAACAATGTGTTGCATTTCATTTCACTAGCTAGTTTTTGTAACTAATTTATGTGAGATTGCACCCAGTTTAAAAATGATAGCTATGTGTTTATTTTTATTTTTTAATAACTTAGATTTTTCTCCAGAAAAATGTTTTTTTTAACAAAACATTTAGCACCTATATCTTTTGGTCATCATTCATCATTTGTTTCAGTTCTCATGATATAGTAGTGAAATTATACTTGGTGTGGGAATAATCCATGCAGGTTGTCAATGGGGTTACTTTCCACTAAAGGTAAATAAAAATTCCATTAGTTATATATTTTACCAAAAGTAAATTAATTTTAACTTCTTTTAAACAATTTGAATTTTTCACAATGGTCAAAATAAGAGATGGATTCTCTGACAAATATTACATATTTTTAAGCTCATCAGAATTCTCCAAACTGTAAAATTATAAATCACTCTTATTAATTACAAATTAAATTCACTATTAGTTTACAAAATAATTTAACTAGTGATCATTCAAAAATTATTATATGACTATAATGTGACTAAATAATAGCAGCCCCAAGTATGCAATCATATCATTTACAGGCAGAAATAACAGATATTTACTGATTAAATGTGAAAGTTTAACCACTTTCTAGTGTTTCCTTTCTTTTTCTTTCTTTTATTTTATATATATATACTTTACATTATTTTTCATTTTTGTACAATATATAATTTCTCCTCTCAGGTATAGTCCCTATGAAATTCCTAACACCAATTCACTTGTGTCCCATCACCATAGTCCCGGTGCTCCTCTTACCCATTTTGTTCCTTCTTACTCCTCCTCCCCTGAGGAATGTCTCAGGTTTATAGTTGTGTGTTGATTTTGATTTTTAATTTATTATAATTATTTTTTTCCTTAGTCCCTTATTTGTTTCCTATACTTTCCTCATATAAGTGAAACCACCTTTCTGGCTTATTTCACTGAGCATAATTGCCTCTAGCTTCATCCATGTTGCTCGAAATTGCATGAGTTTATCTTTTTGATTACAGCATAATATTCCACTTTGCATAAATACCACATCTTGATCCAATCGTATATTTGGGGGTATCTGGGTTGTTTCCATACCTTGCCTATTAAAAAAGTGCTGTGATAAACATAGGGGTGCAGAGGTCCTTTTAAATTAGTGTTTTTGTATCCATTGGGTAAATTCCTAGGCGTGGAACTGCTAGATCATATAGAAACTCCATTTTTAGTAGTTTGAGGACCCTCCACACAGCTTTCCATAGTGGTTGGACCAGTTTGCATTCCCACCAACCGTGTAGGAGAACTCTTTTTGCTCCACATCCTCGGCAATGTTTGTTTTGCTACTCAGGCAGTGAGATAAAAATCCGTCATGAGGGCACTATGCTGAAAACCAGGGGCTCTACAGCTGCCCTCCCACCCCATTCCTTTTTGTTTTGTTTTGGCTGATTCTATAATTAAAGCTTTGTAAAAGTTTAGAAATGTACTTACTAGAAAAGTACCCATGGGGGTGGTTGTGCAATTGGGTATTACCAAACAAAACAATTGGTTACCATGCATTTTGATGACTTACTACTGATTGGCTAATATCATAATGCAAATTCAATACTGTATAACTAGATAAAAATAGATGCAATTGGAATGTGGTTATTCTACAAAATCTAAAGTTAGTTATTAGGGAAATTTCCTGACTTAAACATTTCCTTGGGGCTACAAGCCTTGGGGACCTAAGCCTGACCTTTCTGTAACTTGGGCCATTGTGTAAGGCTCTGCCTTTTCCTTTGGCCTTTGTTAAATGGGCTCCACATTCCTTAAGAATGAGTCACATGAACCCTCCATACTCTCCTCCCTTCCCTTTTTTTTTTTACTTTTTGTTTTAATTAAAACTTAATCTAGTATAGGAAGACTCCCTAGTAACGAATATATAACCGATCAGACTTAGATCTAGAAGATACTGATATTATTGACTCCTTTTGAAGATCAAACATTAGGGCATAGCTGTGATTTGGGTGTTAGTTTTGGTACCTTCCTCTTCCCACACACCTGCAGTTTTTTCAGAGTGCTGACAATAGTTCAACCCCAAACCCTGTGACTAATAATCCATCTTATACTCGGAGTACAAAAAACACACTAATTAAGTTGTGATCGCTTAAATAACTGATATGATTGCCTTAACATAGATTGATCAATCTTAATAGTTTTAGCACTACTGAAAAAATGATTGTCTGGATTTTGTCACTGCCTGTGTCATAAATCTTGACTGAGGGTCACAAGACCCCAAGCTGTTCTTAAAAAATGTAGTGATTGTTATCTTCCTGATCTATGCATATGTTGATGTAATCCCACTGCTTGCTTAAAGTGTATAAATAAAGGCCTGCTGAGTCTCTCAGTAGGATGCCTATCATACTCTGGTCAAGTGTGCTACCTCCTCAAATTCCCCCAAAATGCCAACTCCATTTCATCCTTCAGAGACCTGACCTTCAAGCTGGGGCTGGACTCTGACACCCAACTACAATTGTACCACCAAAAATTAAATATCTGGAAATAAACCTAACAAAGGAGGTGAAGACCTATACAAGGAAAACTATAAAACACTTTTAAAAGAAATAGAAGAAGACACAAAGAAATGAAAATATATTCCCTACTCATGGATTGAAAGAATTAACATTATCAAAATGGCCATTCTACCACAAGCAATTTACAGATTCAATGCAATTCCAATAAAATTCTCAATGGTATTCTTCAAAGAAATGGAACAAACATTGCTCAAATTTATGTGGAACCACAAAAAAACCCAAATAGCAAAAGGCCTCCTGAATAAAAGGGGGAAGAATGGAAGCGTTACACTCCCAGACATCAAACAATACAACAAAGCATGGCATTGGAACAAAAAACCAAACATACAGACAAATGGAATGAAATTGAAAGCCCAGAAATAAAACCATATATATATATAGTCAACTAATCTATTACAAAGAAGCACAGAATATGCAATGGAACAAGGAAAACTCTTCAATAAATGGTGTTGGAAAAACTGGACCACAACATGCAAAATAATGAAATTAAACTACTATCTCACATTGTATACAAAAATCAACTCAAAATGGATAAAAGAACGAATACCATAAAATACATAGAAAAAATATAGGTAAAACACTCCATGATATAAACTTCAGAAACACTTTTGAGGGTTCTTCTTCAGAACCAAGGAAAACAAAAGAGAAATGCAACAAAATAGATGAATGGATCAAAAAGCTGTGGTAGCTTTACACAACAGAATGTTACTCAGTGATCAAAAAAAAAAAAAAGACATACTCATACCATTTACAGCAACATGGATGGAACTGGAAGGCATTATGCTAACCAAAATTAGTCAGAATGAAAAAGGATAAAGACCAGATGGTTTCACATATATGTGGAATATAATGAAACCAAACTAAAGGTAAAGAAAAAGTCAAAACTAGCAAACTGACATCGGACCCAAAGCATACAGCAAAGGGAGGGGATGCAAAACACAGGGAGGGATGAACACAGGGAATATGGTGATGGTTCATGGGTAATATCATGGTGGAAGAACTATGGGGACTACAATGATTTAAGAAAAAATTAAAAAAAGTGGAATCAAAATATCTTTTTTTATTTATACATAGTATCTAACTAGTTTGCAAGTCCATTCTAAAAAAGAGAAAGAAGAAACTTTTATTACTATATTATCTATCACAGTTTAGTAATCATTTGCCACATTAGGAATAACTCTATACTAATTTCTTTAAGATGAAAAACTATAATAGAATACTATGTAATTCATAGCAAAGACTGCTGCATCATCATGTTTTTGTTTTTGCTGTAGTAACTACTAAGTTTCTAAAATTTTTGAAATTCATGTTAGTTTACTTAGAAATCTGCCCTTTTCAATTTGTTATTTCATTAATCCTCACAAACACACTGGAAAAGTCAATTAGTGTATTATGGGTCACAAAGGAAAGACTTTTCCAACATACACAATTACCTCCAAGGTAAGCCAGAATTATAAGTTAACCCTCTAAAATATATATCTCACACATTACCATATACCAAAGCCAGACAAAAACGCAAGTAAGAAAAGTACTGGCCAATATCTCTGATGAATATAAACACAAAACCTAGCAAACCCAATCCAATAATACCCTGAGAGAATGATACAACACAACCATGTGGGTTTTATTCCTAGGACGCAAAGCTGGCTAAGTATGTAAAAATCAATGTCTATACCATAACAACAAAATAAAGGATAAAAATCACATGATCATCTCAGTATATGCATGAAAGATGTTTGACAAAATTCAACACATTTGCATGACAAAAACTCAACAAATTAGAACTAGATGGGAAATACCTAAACATAATAAAGACCATACATGAAAAGCCCAAAATTGACACCATACACAATGAAGAAAATCAAAGAATTTCCTCTAAAAGCAGGAACAAGGCTGCCTACTTTCCTCCACTTCTAGTTAACATAATACTGGAAATAAAACAGAAAAGAAAAAGAAAGGCAAGCCATCTAAACTGGAAAGGAAGAAATAAAAATTATCCATATTTGCAGACAATGTGATCTTATATATCGAAAATCCAAAGACTCCATTAAAAAAGTTAGAGCTAGTAAAAGAAATCACCAAAGTTGTAGAACACAAAATCAACATACAAAAATCAGTTGCATATTTATAAACTAACAATGAACACCATGGGAAAGAAATTCAGAAAACAATACCATTTACAAAGGCACCAAAAGCATAAAATAGGAATAAATTTAACTAGGCATAAAAGAAATTTAAAAACAATACTACTTACAATGGCATCAAAAAGACTAAAATACTTAGGAATAAATTTAACCAAGGAGGTAAAAGAGCTATACACTGAAAATTGTAAGTCACTGAAGAAAGAAGTGAAAAAGACACAAACAAGTGGAAAGACATATAGTGTTCATGGATTAGAAGAACTTATATTGTTAACAATGTCTGTGCCAAAAATGAGCTACAGTTTCAACATAAACCATATCAAAAACTCAAAAACATTTTATGAAAATATAAGAAACAATTTTACAATTCATATGGAAACACAGATTGCTAAATTAATTCTGAGAGAGAACAAAGCTGAAAGCATTTCCTGATTTTAAAACATATAAAGCTACAGTAATCAAAACAGAATGATGTTAACATAAAAACAGACATACAGATCAATAGGACAGGAGAGTCCAAAAATAAACACATATACATATATATTATATATAAAATAAATTGATCTTTGTCAAGAGTGCCAAGACAATAAAGGATAGTCTCTTCAATGAACAGTGTTAAGAAAACTAGACATTTGGCATGATGTCACCAACATGGCAGCGAAGGGACGCAAGGATTAAAGTCTTCAATAAAGGCAACCGATAAGGGAGAAATTACAGCATTTCTCTGACAAGATCCAGACATCTTAGACAGGGTTGGTGACCCAACAGAAGCAGGGGAAAGGTGAGAGTGACAGGGAAAGGGAAAGGGAGGGTAGGGAGAGATCCATCCAGGACCCTTTTCCCCTTCCCCCATCCACAAACCCTGAATGCCTCGCCCAGGAAAGGAAAAGGAGGAGATAAAGTTTGGAAGAATAAGGAAAATAGTGAGTCATCTAAAAACTCCAGAAGACGAAACAAAGAACCTCATGACCAAGAGAGAAGTTTCACATCTTAGCAGATTGGTTTTGCTCAGAAGACAAAGCAACGAGACACCAAGTCCAGCAGCGGGAGCTGCTTCCAAACCAGCAGATCCCTACTACCCTCCCTCAACCACAAAGCTGGCACACCTTGGCCAGCAGAAAGGAGAACGAAGCTGGAGAGCAGGCCCAGAGGAGAAGCCTGAGACCTCTGGATTCTGAATCCTGAGACATCTGGAAAAGATCAGGTGGGCAAACAGTGTCTAGCACAGGCACAGCCAGGGTGCCAGCTACTTCATGGTTGCCCTTTCCTCCCAGCCCCCTTCCTGGAGACTGGCAAGACTTTTTCTCTTTTTATGGGCAGGAAAGACATTAGGGGGAGCCTCATAGAGCTAGTCCCTACATAGGGGGCCTCTTGGTACCCCAAGCCCTCAGGTGGAAGGAGACTTCAGGAGCCCCATCACGCACCCAGCTGCTACATGGGCCCTGAAAAACTCCATACCCACCACTGTAGTTCAATGAGTGCCATTTTTTCCCTTTCTTTCCCTCCGGATGGTTAAAACTCCACAAGGGAGATAGCCGCCCCCAGCAGAAACCACAGGGAGCTACTAGAGTCCTGAGAAGCAATTCTCCCCCAATCTGCTTGTTTGCTCTCTCCCTACTGGTCAGTTGTAGGCTGCTGTTCCTTCTAGTCTTTTCCAGTTCAGGTTTCTGATTCTTCTAGTCTTCACCACCTCCCACCCCCAACATTACCTTCATTACTTTCTCTTATCTTTTCATCACATTCTCTACTCTCCATCCTCCTCTCTCCTCTTCGCCCTATATAATCCTTTCTTTTTTCTCTTACCTTCATTCCTTTTATATTTCTGTACAATTTTCCTCTTTCCTCTTACCCCTCTCTCACCTATTTTCTTTCTTTTTTTTTTAAAGATTTATTTATTTATGCATACAAGCACTGGGGTACAGGCCAGAGGTGTGGGGGTGGTGAGAGGATTCACCGCAGAGAGGGAGCAGAACAGGCAGATCAACTGAAGCACACTGCTGAGGGGAGCAGCGGGCACAGCAGGAGAGGTCTGCTATGCCATGTGGGTCCCCTCCCTGGCCAGCAGCAGGGATCAAACTCATGCTGCAGTGGCTGCAGTCTGCTTCATAGTGCATTACTTAACCCACTGCACCACTAGGGAGGCCCTCACTTATTTTCTTTCAATCCCAGTGACCACTGGAGAGACACCTCAAGGGACTTCGCAGTTCATCAGAAAAATATATCCCCCCCAGACTAAAGGCACCTCCCTGTATTTGGCTCAGTGTGTTTCTGGAGGTACAGGGCTCTGCACGAAACACTGGAATACCACTGACTGAGATGTCAAGCCTAACTTAAACAGTTTGTGTTTGGGGGCGGGGTGGGAGACAGGGAAGCAAGGGCTCCTGCAACAAAGTACAACTCAGAACAATATCTGCCATAACAGAAGAGTATTTGAACCTGTACCCAGCCACAGTGGCTCAGACACTAGGGAGACATACCCACATCTCAGGAAGAGAAATCAGAAATCATGCCCACCAGCACTACTGGGACACAACAGACTCAAAGTCGAAGGCTGACAATGGGAAGAAAGAAAAACAGCAATGATCAAGCAGTCTCTTCTGGGAACAATATACCACAGAAAGAAAGTCAACCTCCAGAACCTAATAATATGGACACAGAAGAATATCCACACCTAACAGACAAAGAATTCAAAAGGCCATGATGAGAACAATCAAAGAGCGAAGAGAAAACGCAGAAAGGGATAAGAATATAATCAAGGAACTAAGGAATGAGTTAGGAATGGAATCCCTACAGAAGAAAATGAAAGAACTGGAGGATACCCAGAGAGTGGTGGAGGACATCAAGAATTCCAGGAAAACAGAATAGAAGAAATGAAAGAACAAATCAGTACTCTTGAAGACACAGACATAAAGAGAACCAAAAAAGACAAGGGAAGAGAAATAAAAACGAAAAAGAATGAAGAAACACTTTGAGTGCTATCTGACACCATAAGGAAAGGAAATATAAGAGTTACAATTATCCCAGAAGGTGTGGAGAGAAAAAGAGAACTCCCCAAGCATGAAGAAGAAAATGAAAATGGACATACAAGAAGCTAGAACACCAAATAACCACAATGAAATAAGAAAACTACAGCAAGACACATACTGGTTAAGTTTCCAAAGGAAAAGCTGTATGGAGAGTCCTCAGTCTACTAAAAATGGAGCTACCATATGACCCAGCAATCCCACTCCTAGGGATTTACCCAAAGGACACAAAACATTAATTCAAAAGAACACATGCATGCCTATGTTTATCGCAGCATTAAATATATTAGATGAGGCTTGGAATCAACCCAAATGCCCAAAAATAGACAACTGGATCAAGAAGATGTAGTTTATATACACAATAGAATATTATTCAGCAATCAAAAAAGATAAACTAGAACCATTCATAGAAACATGTATGGAGCTAAAAGGGATTATGCTCAGTGAAATAAGTCAGAAGGATAAAGAAAAATACTGGATGATCTCACTTATAGGAGGAATATAGGGGATCAAATGGGAAAAAAATCAAAAACAAAAACACAACAAAACAAAAACAGACAACTACAATTCAGAGACATTCTGGAGGGAAGAGGGGAGGATTGGGGTCAAGGCTTGGATGGGAGGAGCACAAGGCACTATGGTGATAGTGTACAGATGAACTGGTGGTAGAAATTCTATGGGGACTGCACCTAGAAAAGAAAGCAAACATTGTAAGAAAAAATAAATTTAAAAAAAAAAACTAGACATTCATATGCAAAAGAGTGATAATTCATCCCAAACATAAAACCTGAAGTTGTAAAACTCCCAAAAGAAAACATTTAGGAAAACCTTCATGACATTGGTCTTGGCAATGATTTCATAAATATGACAACAAAAAAAGTATAGGCAACAAAAACAAAATTAGACAAGTGGAACAATGTCAAACTAAAATGTTTCTCACAGTAAAGGAAATTACAGATGAGAAGACAACAAAATGAGAGAAATGATTTGCAAACAGCAAATGTGATAAAGGGTTAATGTCGAAAATATATAAATAACCCCTGCAATTAATGGCCAACACGGATATGAAGAAAACATTCATCACTAATCATTGGGAAAATGCAAGTCAAAACTACAATGAAATATATCTCAGATCTATCAGGTCTGTATGATTATGAAGAAAAAAAAGGAACAAGCGTTAGCAAGGATATAGGGAAATTGCAACCCTTGAACAATTGCTGGAAATGCAAAATGATAAAACTGCTAAGGAAAGTGGTAAGGAGGATCCTCAAAAAATAAAAAACAAAGCTACCATATGATTCAGCAGTCCCACTTCTCAATATATATCCAAACGATATATATACTTCCTTATTCATTGTAGCACTTTTCATAATAATTAAGGGTAGAAACAACCTACATGCCTACTGACAATAGACTATTCTGCTTTTTTAAAAAAGATAATTCTGTATTATTTGACAACTTGTATGGGTTTTGACAATATTACATTAGCAAAATAGACAGTTAAACAAATATGCATGATTCTTTTTATATGCGGTATCTAAACTAGTCCAATTGATAAAAATCATAGATAAGAATGTTTTTAGAGGCTGGAGGAAGAGAGAAATAGGAATATACAGTCATAAAGTCACAGACAAACCATAAAGTCTCAGCTGAGTAAGATGAAAGCTCCAGAGATTTGCTATACAACATTTCACCTATAACCAACACTTAAAATTTAAGAGGATATATCTAATATTAAATGTTCTTACCATGCACAAAAAAAATCTGTTTTAAATGTTTGGGTTCCTCTAACAATTCACAGCATGCTTATTATAATATCTAAATAAATATTTCTGATGTGTAAGCCTCATCATTTCTCCAAAGCATTTTGATGTCTTCCCATTTTTCTTAGGATCAAAAAATGAAAATCATCACGTGGTCTTTGAGTTGGATGACCTATCCCCACACTGCCAGTCCTCATATTGCCTCCTGCTGCTGCTGCCTCATCCTCCATTCCAGCTTCCTTGCCCCTCTCTCTGTCCCTCCTACCCAGAGTTGGGCACAGAGGCACTATTCACACCACTCTGCAACCATGTCATGCCTTCCTGTAAATCTCTTCCCACGTCACAACTATGACAAACCACCTTAATTTTATGCTCTAATTTAGCTCCACAACTTTCCTTTCTAGCACTTACTACTGATACCATTGTTAATGGATTTGTGGTGTTATATGACTAATGTCTGTCTTCCCCACTGGTCTCCATACTCCATGAGGGTATGAGTCCCATGTGGGACTTAACTCACCATTGTTCACCACTATTTATGATGTGCCTGAAACAGAGTAGGTGCACTATGAAAATAATGGCATTAAGAGCCTCAACAAAATAGGAATATTTGAATTTAAGCTTATCACTGTGACATACAACTGTTCAATGATTTGTCTATTGTGCATGGCTTCATAGAGACAGTTTTTCCATGGAATGAAACTCTTACCACAGGAATCCAAGGGAGAGCAAAAAATGCTAAAGATATCAATGACCTTGTGCTCCTGTGGGCAGGCTTAAAGTTACCACGCAGGTGGGGAAAGCTAAGGTGTGCCAGAGAAAGACTGTTAACTGCATTTGGAGTTAATCCATCCACAGTTACTCCCTCTTCTGAGAATTAATCTCCTCTCAGATATTAGAAGGATTTCTGACCATCTGACTACAATGATCTTTTGGCCTTTTTGAAAAGAGCCAAATTTTTTATGGCTTGGAAATTTTTTGTCTGTTTGCTTTTCAGATCAGCATGACTTAACTTCAAACTATAATATTTAATTTGGAGACACTAAAAGCACAAAAAGAGGTTACCTGATCCATCAACCCCAAGAGTATTCAGTCAGTCATGGCATCCAAAGGGCGGAATGGACTCAAGAGAGATCATAATCCACCCCCTTTCACACCCAAGGCCCCAGTCATTCTATGCCTGTCACTGCTGTGTTCTCGTGAGCTAGGGTGATTGGTTCCACTTAATTTAAGGGAACTTGGAGCAGAATTTCATGAGAGTTCTGTGATAAAAGAGCAAAGAAGCTTGCATCTACAGTCTAGAGAAATAGGTAGGGGTGGCCGAGAAAAGGGAGAGCATGTAGAAATAGGAGTTGGAAAATGAATAACAGGAAAATGGAAAACCAGGGAAAATACCAAAACTGAGGAAAAATTTCTGGAAACATGTGCCAATTGAGATAGCCCAGGAGATGAGTCAGAAGAAACTTGGTACAAAAAGACAAGCAAAGAAAAATAAGGAAAATGAGGATGTCTTTTCTTATGAACATAAATTTATAGTTACTAAACAAGGCAAATATTAGAATTTTTATATAGGGAACTAATGTTTTTAGGCAATATATGATAGTCTTAAGATAGATGTAAATCAGATGAAAAGATTCAAGATGCAAAATAAAGCATAATTTATATTTATTTTTAAAGAAATCACATTGTTTCTTTTCAAAATGTTTAATTTTTCTCCAGTTCTTTAGTGTGTTCATTTACACACCCTGATATTAGTGACACATAAAACAAACATTTCATAAAAATCATAAATAAGGGGACTCCCTGGTGGCGCAAGAGGTTAAGCACCCCATTATGAAGCATCCGTAGATACTGTAGCATGAGTTCGATCCCCAGCCAGGGAGGTGACCCTCATGGCACAGCAGACCTCTCCTGCCTGGCCCGCTGCTCCCCTCAGCAGTGTATTTCAGTCAATCTGCCTGTTCTACTCCCCAATCTATCTCTGGTGATTCTTCTCACCCTCAACACCTCTGGCCCATACCCCAATTCTTGCATACATAAATAAATCTTTCTTAAAAATCATAAATGAAAAAATGAATACAGGAGGTTTCCAGTATTAGCAAAACTCCAATCCACATATATTTGTTGGTCTGATCCACTGACATTATGAAGCCAATTTATTCTTAGTTCAGTAATAGAGAATGTATGACTAGTCTGAATTTATACTAAATGTGCTTTCTGTAAGAAGCAAAATTTCTCCAATAAATTACCTCAGGATTTTCATGTAAGATATTGCTTCGAGCTATGTAAACACTTCCTGACTACCAATTTGCCACCAGAGAATGAAGAATCTGAAGATTTGGAAAATTTGGTTCAATGTATTTATGAACAACAGCAGTGTAAGAGCTTAGGAAAGATGCACCATTGTATGGGTGTGACATGTACATCAAGGAAATCATCTCATAGAACTAGAAACTTATTTACCAGACAGATGCCTCCACACCTCAGTAAGAGCTAATGCTGATCAACAATATCGCAAATAAGGGTTCTCTCAAAACAATCAAACAGACAAAAATCTTTGAAAGGGACAAGCTGCAGATCATATAGAATTAGCTGAAAATATGTCAAGAAGGAAGCACAGTAACTCCCTTTCTGCCAAAAGCTGACTCCCTAGGAGGGGCTCCCAGAGCAGTCTTGAAGTCTGTTGACTTGTTTTTTCAAGCTGTTAATGTAACTCACAGCTACATTGGTTTGTTTTGTTGTTGTGACATGGTCTCCATAGATGTGCATTGAAATTGTGCCCAACTGCACTGAAGCCAAGAACCATGCAATCTGGAGGTTGTGCAAGCGAGATTACAAGGCTCCAAGGTATCCAGTGCCTGCACTGCTCATCTCTTCCACTTACCTCGAAGCTTGGCTTGGCCAGCCAGGGCAACGGAATGCTCTATTGGGACCAGATCCAGGGCTTTAAGAAAGTGACTACATTTGCAGAGAAGAAATAACGCTTTATCTTCAGATCAGGATTTTATTCGAATGTCTAGGGAATAGTCTATGATAACCAAGACCAGTTTAGTGCTTGTTTGTTTTCAGTTGTTCCTCTTCTTTGCTGCATACAGCCCAACTTACTCTTCTTTATTCCTCTCAGGAGCCCATGACCCTCATGTCATTCCTTATTCCTCATCTCTCTCAAGAAATAACTTGATCAACTCAAGAAATAACTTGATCAACTTATTCACATCAGACTTAGCAAATATAAATATAGGACATCAAGTTAAATTTCAGATAAACAACAAATAAAATTTTAGTGTAACTATGTCTCTTGCAACATTTAGGGTGTTCTTAAATAAATTAGTCACTGTTTATTTGAAATTTAGATTTAAATGGTTTCTTGTATTTTATGTGGCAACCTACCCTAAAATGTAAAAGATTTGTGATGTTTTTTACCTCTCTCAAGGATATTGACTAAATTTTAACTTAGGGCCATAGTCCCCATGGCTTAAATCAAGTTAACAGGTAGAATTTTAGGCAACAAACCCAAAGAATTATGTATCATGTAAGCAATCACTTATTATGCCTAGCCATAGGAATCATCTTTTCTTTTTGTTGTTTTTTTTTTAAATAGCTATAATACAGGGGGGAAAGCATAGCCTGATTCTTACCCACTTGAACTTAAAGCTACTGATCAACATTTACTTTAAATCAGACATTTACTTTAAATGTGACTGCTTGTGTTAGTTTTCTATTCTCCTACATGGAGATACATTATTCAAAGACATAAGCCCCTACCCTAAAATATATATCCCCACAGTAGTTTGAGTGGCTAGTTTAGTCTTATGTGTCAGTTCACTTCTCCTCAACAAGGACTTTTCACATGTCATGTCTATTGATAAAGTCAAGTATGAAATATATCAAGTTCTCAGGAAATATGTAACTAGGGATCAGGCAAAGGAAAAGGATATGAAAAGAATGGGACTCAAAGAGAAAATAGGGAAGAGACTAGAGTAAAAAAAAATTTATTTCAATATAAAAATGCAAATGTGAGTAAAGAGGATACTTGGACAGTTATGCTATTTACCATGAATAGGCAGTTACTTAGTGGTGTGAGTAAAGAATCCCTGGAAAGAACCTTGTGGAAGACACGAGATATTAGCTCATCCACCATCTATTCCAACCTGTTTCTGGAATATCTGCCTGTATATTACAGAGGCTGATAAACTAAAAACTGCTTTTTCTACTCTTCTTTGTAAGTAGAGTTCCGGGTATGATGTAGGTTCCAACCATTAGATTCACTGTCAAAATGTGAATTCAGAAAGAAGGAAGCAAAAAGGGAGGCTGGACAATAAGCATCATTATGCTACTGCAGATAAAGAGTGCTGATTCCCAGTTTAGCAAAAGCAGCTTCCTGACCACATCTTCTCCATTTGCCAGCAAGTGTCCAGATCAAGGCAAACATAACTCATCCTTGGATGACTGAGTTGTGGTGTATATGTGGGATTCATTTCTGGAAGCTCACCATCCTAGAATCTGTTCCTTTATCCCATAAGCCAGATCTGTAGACCATTGCATACTCAGTCATTAACACGCTTCAGCATAAGCCAGTTGGAGTGGGTTCTCCTCTCTACAACTGAATGTTAACTGATATAAGCTGTTGCTCCCAAGATTTACTTCATTAGCCTAATGGTTCCCAACTAGGAATAATTTTGCCTCCTCCCCAGGTGGGGGGGATTGTCTGGAGATATTTTTTGCTGACACAACTATAAGAGAGGTCACTAGAGGCAGTTAGTGGTCAAAGATGCTAGTGAACATCCTAGAAAGCACAGGATAGTCACACAGGACAGGATACAACAGCATCAACAAAAACTATCCAGTCAAAAATATTAATAGTACCCAAACTGAGAAATGCTTCCGTAGCCCAGAATCTGATCTGAAATTTTATCATTAAAAAAGCAATACTTGCACTATTTTGGCTTTACAAATACTCTCTTCTACATAGTAAGTATCCCTCAAAAGTTACAGGGAAAGTTTTGCTCTCAGTTAATATGCTATTAAAGCCCACATTTCTTTTATTCTAAGGTTTACATGATTTTCACATTCTAATATCTCTGAAAACACTACAACCTAAATTTTTTAAAATGTGATAATATGTTTTCTTATTCCTTCTCTTTTTTAATTAAACAACTGCTAGCATACCTGTTACATATCTTATAATTGGTGGCGTCTTTTGACTCAAGGAACGGAGATAACTGAAGCAGGTACTTTCCTTAGGACAAGTTTGCCAAATTGCACATGAAGGGGAATTGCTGGTGGTGGACAAAGAGTATAACAGAATCACTACTGCACTTCTCATCAGATTGCACGTGATACTGAGATATCAGCATTCCTTCAATAACTTTGAAGTCAAAAATTCAAAATTCAAGAGTGAACATTAAAAGGAGACAAAGCCCATCCCAATTACCTCCTTTCTCCAGCACTGAAAAGAGATCTACATTTTTATGCTAACTTTTTATTATTACTGAGGTAACATGAGTTGCCCCACATATTGAGGTAACATGTTACCATGAGGTAATATGGCTTACAACACTGTTCCATTTTAAAAGTATAGGATCTCCCTCGTCAGGTGTTGTTGCATCACACCCACCATCAAAACACCTGTATGGGCCTCCCTGGTGGAACAGCGGGTGGAGCACCGCACTGTGAAGTATGCACTGCACAACAGCGCAAGTTCAGCCCCAGCCAGGGAGGGGACCCACTTGGCCCAGCAGACCTCTCTCCTGCCTCGCCCACTGCTTCCCTCAGCAATGTGTTTCGATCCATCTGCCTGTTCTGCTCCCCACTCTGTCTCTGGTGAATCCTCTCACCTCCCGTGACTCTGGCCTGTACCCTGGCTCTTGTATGCATAATTAAATAAATATTTTTTAAAATATATTAAAAAAAAATTTTTTTTAAAAGTCTGTAACTCCATCATTTCTATGTTAAATTTTTTCAGGTCAAAATCAACATGATAAACTACAGAATTCCCCCATAGCTTCACAGACCCAGAGTATAGACTTCTCAAGCCAGAGTTTGGAAAAGATCCTGAAGCCATGCTCTATTACAGGGTGTGTTTAGGTGATGACAGGCTGTGATACCAAAAAGGAAGATTTTCAAGCAGTGCAATCTGAAACCTTAATCTATCTTGTTGATCTATTGAAACAGGCTCTGGGCCCAGGTACAATAAAAGCGTTAATTAAAACACATGATTAGAAACACCCAGCAGCAAGTCTGGAATAGCATCAAATGAGTTCTGCCACTTCAGTGTCAGTCATACAAGATAAACTCAATGGTGGGGTGACCTGTTCTGTATCCCTCTCTGGCTTCTTTGTGAATTCCTGACCAACTGATGCTGAGGCAAGTGCTCTCTGCCAATGGAGAGCCATATCCACTTATCCTATTTCTCTTCCCACCCTTGATTCGGCATAGTCTCTACTTCCTTTGCCTTTCACTCTGCAATGAGGTAAGGAGAAATCCACAAAATCCCCAAATTTGACAGAGATCTAGGCATAGGTATCTTACAAAACAGTTGGGCTTTGGCAGGGCAGGAACAAAAAACCTGGGTGCCTTCTGCTGAAATGTGCTCTGTGCTTTGTGGGTTGTGTAACTCTCCCTGACATGATCTACCCTCAGTTCTGGATCCTAACTCTTCTGAATACAGAAGCATCAGTCAGTAGGGAGGACCACAGGGAATAGCATGGATTTCAGGTAGTATTAACACTTCAAGTGGGTATGCACACATCTACAAAACAGGTAATACACCTTCACTCCCTTGTAACATAGAAAATTACTGATTTATTTATACAGCTGATTCAGCATGACCTATTAAGATCTTGTCATATGCAGACATGTTCTGTGAAGGACTTGTATCCAGTGAGGAATGTTATCAATGTGTAAAATGACTTTCTTATACATAGTAGCCTTCTCTTAATGCTTTACAAATAAAACAAAAGCAAAAGATCTTGGCTTTTTTCTTTTATGCATGGTTTTTCTCCAAGTCTCCCATCTTAGAGAAACAAGAAAAGAGATATGAAAGAAAATAACATATGACTGTAAGGTAGGAATAGTATTTCGAAAGTGGTAAGAAGGTATTATTTGCTACAGGATTCTGTATTATTCATTCCTTTTTTTCTTCTTTAATTACAAATATGCCATATTTTGTTGCAAAGAGGCTACCATCAAAGAAGAGTTTAAAATATATTTTTTGTCCTGCATCGGACCCAAGTTTTATATCTCCAGATTTCCTTTCCAAATCAGCTATGGTTGTTTGTTTTTGTTTTTTGATTTATTTTACAATTGTGTGATTTCATCAAATTGGCTCATGTGCTGCCTGCTACTGCTATGTTTTGAAGTGCCAGGCTGATACCTACCAGGAAAAATAACATTTTTCTTCTCTCCTAACCCACATTTTGACTTCTTATACTGAATTTAATCCCTAGCTAATTAGTTCAAATGCAAGCAACTTTAACCAAGATTTGGTATTGCTTTCCTGTTTCTGAGAGCTGGGCTTTCCTCAAATGAAGCTCTCTTGTTATACTTTGCATTTCAAGTAAGTCTTTTGGAGCATGGCTTTTGTTGTTTTTCTTAATATATGCGCCCCTTGGGGCTGTGGTGAAGCTTGTGATGGCTCTTTGCCTGCAGTCAGAGCAACAGAAAATCTACAGGATTCGGCTTTGTCCTATAATTGGCATTCATTGTGCAGCTCCAGCTAAATAGGGAGATTGCAAATCACTTTTCTTAAAAATGTAGGGTCCCTAGTATTTCAACATAGAGTCCTGAATCTCACTTAGTTTCTTCCATTTTGTTTGAACTGCAGCAACATTACTCTTATTGATAGTCCTGGTTATAGTATTTCACAGAAGTCAATTTTTCATGTAAATGAAGACTTGTTCTGTAAGAGTTTGAAGGAAACACTGATAAAGTGTCAAATAGTTTAGTTGGGACTCAAACAGGTATATTAAATGTATTTGACTTTTTCTTCATTCTTTAAGGTCACCTTTATCAGCTACATTAAAGAGGCCTCTATACTTCTTTGGTTAATTTGCAAGGTTTGTATTTTTATTTCTTTCTCTATCCATACTTTCAAACTGTTAGTCCCCACTCAAACTGATTTTGTGTCAGTCCCTAGAAACAAATAGGGTTTATTGCTTCCAGTTTACACATATAACTCAAACAAGTTTGTGGTAACTTCTATGCTGAAAGTCAGTCAGTTCTGGGGACTGAATCTCAGTCTTCTGGTCTAAACGCATAGGCATCAGTGGATGAGTGTTCAGAATCCATTTTGGATGCTCAAACTCCTTTGAATTCTTCATTAGCTCCTCATTTGTGTCTCACAGGAGATTACCAGCCACTTGTCCTTTGGTATTACATGCTTCAAGTTTGTCAGCCAGTAACCAATTTATTCACTCCCACAGTTCTTCTCTTTCCTTCTTTTATGTTATCTCTTTGGTCCTCTATTTCTTGCTTTAAGTCATTCAATAATCATTAAATCACCCACTATAGGAAAGAAATCATAAAGTGCAAAAGATTTTAATCGATGCAAATGGAACTCTGATTAGGGGAGAGGGGAGAGGTTAAGGGGTTGGTTGAAAAAGGATGAAAGTAACCAGAATGAAAGATTTTACTTTCTAAGTTTGCCCCTCATTAAAATGGAAGCATGAAAGTTGGTTATATTCACAAACAACCTACCACTCTATATGGCAGTCTTCCACATTTATAAAATCTCAACCTCTTTGACTAAAATTCCCACAACTGTTTGAAACGTCTATCCTGGATGACCCAGGCAAAGTTGGCCCAGAGTACCAAAAAAGTCCCACTACCAAGAAAATAAATAAAAGCTCTTATTCAACACATGCTACATGGTGTATCCCCTGGTTGGGGATAGGCTGACTAATTCATACTGGTTTTCCAAGAACTATCCTTGTATTAACAACAAGAACTTTTTCCTTATTTCTTTCTCTATCCACACTATCAAACAATTTATTTTTCACTCAATAACACTTAGGGAAAATAGAACCAACTTAAAATGAAGGTCTATTGTATCAGTTTCATAAATGCAATCACATCTCTTAACTCACTAATTTATGCGGCCCCTTGAGTAAATAGGAGGAATGAAGGGGATAATCAAATTTTTAAAACAATGTGCTATTGGAAATGCCTTAAGTGAGACCTGTTTTAAGTTCCAGTATAAATACTTGCAACTATTAAAGGATGCTACTGTATATTTTCTATCCAAAAAAAAAAAAAAGGAATCAGGTAGAGTTTTTACAGAATCTTTGGGAGAAAAAAGATTTCAAAATGAATCTCTGATAAGAATCCACATGACATACATAATGCCTGAAGTATTCAACTAAAGAAAGTAGTGCCCTAAACTTCATAAATCACTAAACCAGAATTTCTCAATCTTAGCACTATTGACATTTTGGATTGATAATTCTTTGTTGTGGTGACTAAAGTAGTAAGAGTCCCCAACCCCACCAGTTGTGATACCTAAATATGTCCCCAAACAACACTAAAAGCTCCCTAGAAGACAAAATTGGCCCCAGTTGAGCGCCACTGATTAAACTAGAGAATTTTTTTCAAGTGGAGGATCTTGAAACCACAGATTTGGAAGGAAGAGCAAAGAGGCAGTGATGCCACGGCAGTCAACACCTGCAGGACCACCAGCTTAGACAAGACACAGAAACAAGGCACTAGACTAAACATATCTGCAAACTAGAGCCACGGGTTCTTACCTGCAAGAACAATGGTATACTGAAGAAGACCAGGCAGACCAGCACCTGTGAAACACTGGGAAAATATTTTTCTTAATGCTTTTATCCTCCAGTTGCTTTGGTCCTAGAAACATAACTGTGGTTCTCTTTTTTCTATTGTACACTATAGAAACTGCATAATAATACCACCTCAAAGTGTTACTGGGCAGGGTGAGGGACACACCAGGAACTTCCAAATCTGCCTGCTCTAAATAGTTTCTGCCATCCTTCGAATCAAGACAAAACATTCTCTAGCATATAAGACCCTTAATGGAAAGGAACTTTAAAACAATCAGTGTGCAATAAAGACAAGAGAAGGGAAAGTACATATAAAATGGTTTCCAAATCAAGCACCTAAAGTTACCCATCCCCTCGTAGGTAAATGCCCAGCCAAACAAAGTTTGCCCAAAATAGTGCTGTGTCACGCAAAAGATTGCCAAAAATCTAAGGGACCCTCTTGTGGGGACCCCTAAAAAAAGGACAGAAGGGGCCAGATGAGTCTGGAAGGAAATGAGCAGAATTAAAATTGAGATAAATACAGTCACTGTTAACTTCCCCATGGGTCTCTCCCCCAGGTCTCTTTCACAACTTCCCTGGTAGATGTTCAAGGCTGAGAATAGCTTCTTCTCACGGCTCTCAACAGCATGTGCCTTCTTGCTCCAGGTCCCCTTCTTGCTCTCCATCCTTCCTCCTTTCTTTTTCTAGTCTCTTCTCCAACTTCTCCACCTCCCTACTCAGCTCCACCCTTCCTGGGTGAGACAGGAAACCTGGAATTACCCTTTCCCTGAGGACCACCCTGTTACAAAAGGATACTTAAAATCATTATGTAAGATAAAGTACACTAGTAAGAAAAACAAATTCGTTTTTTTGGATTCCCACTTAAAGAGATTTAGAATCCAACCACAAGTATAGTCCCTACCTAGGTTAACTTTTTCTTTGGAATCAGAAAGAGAAAAATCTCAAATCATTGCAGACATCAACAAAGTTCCACACCAACAATGATACAAAAAAGAAAAGCTCAGAATACAAAAAAGGTGATACTTGATAATAAGTGTATATAATACTAATAAAATACTATCAATATAAAGTCAATTAGTAACTTGAGCAATATTTATGAAAATAAAGTCTGAAAAGAAAATTATGACTAATCAAACATAATGCCTTATCTCTTTTATAAAGTATTTTAAGGGTTACTTAGTTAATTGTAGAATTTATTAATATATTTTTTAAAAAATTAGTTCAGTATATCTTTGTAAATTTTTCACTTTTATAAGAAAGAAGATTGATTAATCTGTATATATTTGGTTAAAATTATATTCCAACTTTGTTCTTAATGTTTTCAAACTGAAAGTTATTTTTGGAGTCATGGAAATGTTGTGTTATTTAGAATGTTGATTATTCAGATGTATATATTTGTCATAAGTCAACAACTGTTCATTTAAGATGCTACATTTCACTATATGTGAAAAATATTAAAATACATATACATATATGTGTGTATTGTATTTATGGCTATATGCATTTGTATGCATGGTTATTTACAGATGTGTATATAAATTTATCTATAACTATTAAAATGTTTTAAATATGGCTATAGATTTATATGATCCAAGTACTTTTCTTTTTCCTTAAACCTTCTTCTTAAACCAATTTTAATTGTCAAAGCAACAAAGTTAGAAAGAAGGAAAGAAAGAGAAACTGAGAGAGAGAAAAGACAATTCACAGAAATTTTATATATATATATATTAAGTAAAGAAAGGGTACAACAGTCTTTTTTTTCTTTATTTGTATATATTTGATATCAATTGTGGGTACAACAGCCTTAACTCCCAATACCACTGATTATATTAAAAGACAATATTTTTTGTTTTGTTGTTTATTGTTGTTCTATTTTTAGTTGTTTATCAGAAAAACATTCAAAATTACATTAATAGAAATTCTTACATATTTAAAGGTTAGATTAAGAATGCTTCAAGCTTGGGTCTCTCTGGTGATGCAAGGGGTTAAGCACTGCACTATGAGGCATCTGCAGCCACTGCAGCATGAATTCCACCCCTGGCCAGGGAGGTGACCAAGATGGTACCCTAGACCTCTCCTGCCTCACCCGCTGCTCTCCTTGGCAGTGTGTTTCAGTCAATCTGCCTGTTCTATTTCCCACCCTGTACCCGGTGAATCCTCTCACTCCCCACTTCTGGCCTGTACCCCAGTTCTTGTATGCATAAATAAATAAATCTTTTAAAAAAATCCTTCAAGTTAGGGTGGGAAACTGCAAATATGCACAGAATTTGGAATGAAATTCCAGATGTCTTATAGGCCAGTTAAAAAATTTTCAACTGAAAATTGCTAAATGGTCAAGGACCTGTCATGTGTTTGGCAATAAGAGAGGCACAGGTATTGTCCTGATAGTCAATAAGGGTGATTTCTTATTAGAGACTGTTAAAAAATTAAATATGGTAAAAACATAGATCAACAATGAAACTTGGTAACACTGAATGCACAAACTGAAATAGTATTATAAGTGCATAGATAAAAGAAAATTTGACAAAAATGCAAGAAAAGTTGAAATGAAATTATAACTACCAAATAATCAAAATTTTTTAAAGTAAAATAAGAACCGAATGGTTAAGGGAATTATAGTAAATGTAAGAGGCATCAGTCACATTTAAAAATTAAAGTTTAGTTCATGTTGCTTTACTTTTTTTGAGAAATTTAAAAATCATACTTAAATTTTTAAATGGAAAATTTTAAATCTCAGCAATGCAAAAGACCAAAATTCAAAAGACCAATAGTTGGCTGCTTGAAAACGGTATTTTATAATCCTTTTCCAGTCACCAACAGCCTCATTGTCTCCCGTCCCAATTGAAGGCATCAAAACACTGAACTCTTTAAAGCTTCACTTTTTTAAATGAATGAATATCCACAGAGTGCCAGGTATTTGGAGAAAACATATAACAAAAAAGAGACCAAGACAAATTCTGAGGAAAAATATAATTTTTAACATCAAATTATGTAAAGATAGATAAAGTGATTTTCAGACGTACTAAGTGTCAAACAAATGGCACCATTTCTTTGGAAGCTACTGAAGAATGTGTTCCACTAAAATGATGGGGTAAGTCCAAAAATCACAGTAGAGAGTCACAATAGAGAGAAAATTCCTCAAGAAGAAATTCTAAAGAAGGTGTCAAAATGAATCCTAGTAAACAGATGTGTAACTGCTTCAAAAAGCAACTTCCTCACTGGAAAAAAAGGAAAATGAAAGATGACAGTATGGATTTCTCTAGGAAAAAGAATTGGAACTTACAGAGTACTTTACAGATTATAACAAGAAAACTAAATTGATAGTCACTTTGCAGAAAATGATCAGCCATTGATTTAAAAAAACAAAAAACTTAGCATTGAAAATATAAAACATTTATTAACTCTAAGAAAAATGAGAAATTGGACAAGAAATGCAATTGTAGGACAAACTATATTGACATAAAATATATACATATGCCCTATGTTTAGTATGGTTAAACTTTATATAATATACATACAATGTATACTATATCTAATAAGATTTATAATGTAATCTATATGTAGTATAACTATATGTACAAAGTATAAGCTACATATAGTTTATATAAACAAACCATATGCTATAATTTATGAAGTATAGCTATATTAAGCCAGTGACTATGAGTTCAACCAAAAGACTATCATTCTGCTATTTTTAAAGTAATAGAATGGAGAAAGCTATAAGTGAGCCAAAATAAACAATGTCTAAAAATGTTGAATCAAACAATAACAGTATATGCGTAGTATTTTGTTATGAGATATAAATATCGGATTAAACAGCTGAAATTTTTGAAAATGATTACCTTAGGGATGTATGCCAAAAAGATGAAAAATAATACAGTGTGGAGGAATTAAAAGAATATTGGTCTTTGCCTAAGTCTCTTAAGCATTATTTGACTTTCTAAAATGTTCATATTACTTTGATTTTTAAAAAAAAGGAAAACAAGTTTTACAAAAGGGGAGTGAGAAGGGGGAGAAGAAAGAATAAAGTTACTCCCCCTAAAATAGATTTATGCACATGGCTATAGTTTATAAAAATATTTATGTAAACATAATTCTAGGGCCTGCAACTCCAGAAAAAAGCAACTGCTTCTCTTTTCAGTTTGTAAAAACTCACTGATAGAGTTGAGATATTCAAGTTCAAGTGTGTTGTAAGTGGTCGTAGGTCCAAAAACACTGGCTGAGGCTTAGTAGAAAGGAACTCAGGCCCGCAAGGCATTGTTTACAATCATTTTTTACACCCTAGCCCACATGTTTCAAGAGGGTTCGGATCACATTATCCCAAGGGGATTGAGGACCTAGGCTCTATCTCCTACTGCTTTTAAATTTTGCACATTGCTGGGGCCTCCCTGGTGGCACAAGGGGTTAGGTCACAATGCTACGAGAATATCTACAGACAGTGCAGCATGAATTCTATCCCCAGCCAGGGAGCTGACCCACATGACACAGCAGACCTCTCCTGCCTCACCAGCTGCTCCCCTCAGCAGTGTATTTCACTAGATCTGCCTGTTCTGCTCCCCACTCTTTCTTTCGTGAATCCTCTCACTCCCCACACTTCTGGACTGTTCCCTAGTTCTTGTACGCTTAAATAAATCTTGGGGAGGGGGGGAATTCTCATGTTGTTGTGTACATAGTAGATAACCTAAAAACTTAATTACAGGCACAGGAGGGTTTGGACAAAGCAATTTGATTGATGGGGACAGGTAAATGGAAATTAGTGTCTTATTCATGGGATACAAAAGAAAATTCTCATTCATAAAATAACATAATTATAATCATGCACACATGTATGCATGCTCACTACCAAGTAATCCAGGAGCAAAACAAACCGTTACATAACTTTAATATTACCTTTCTTAATCTTTGAGTAATTTACATGGAAAAAAGAGTTGTTTTCTGGGCCACTCCACAGACAAAGTTTCCCAGCAGAAAGAGAAAGTAAATAGCCCTGAGCATGTGACGGACTTGAAAAGAAAGGAATCTTAACAAATTAGCAGTTGAATTATTGAACTGTTAAGACTGCAGAGTTAAAAGAAAGATTGTGGTGGATAAATGGGGTTTTGTTACCTTTGTTTCTTTGCTAATGTTGTTTGTTGCAGTTGCCTGTTGCCATGAGCACTAAAAGTTATGACACTGCAATTCACACTGAATATTTTTATTTGGAAAATAAGGTTTTACTTACGTAATTGAGGTTCATCAACCACATGAACTGAGAGTGGGAGGTTTACACACACACACACACATTTATTTGCTAAATGACTGATTTGTTTATTTTTACATGAACTATAAAATGGTGACTTCAGTTTAGAGAAGCTTTTCACTGATTCATTCAATAAATATGTGTCATAAATCATGTGCTACTTTGTGATATGTGCTCTAGGCTCTATGCTAGGTGCTACAAAAACAACAATGCAAATCGGAATTTCTAGTCAGGCAATTAAGCATTAAACAATCAAGGAAGATAAATAAAATGACTTAAGAGCTCGGAATACATATAGTGAGACTTAACATATTTTAGTCCTGAGGGGAGGCATTGATAGGAGGGGAACTTAAGAGAGCTTGATCAGGGAAGTTTCCTAAGAGAAGTGAGGTCCAGTGAAACTTGAGGGATTACTGGAGGTTATCCATCCCAAGCAGGATGGAGACCAGCCACAGAAGCTGCAGAAAGACAGGAATCAAAAGGAGTAACAAGGAAGTCACTATAATAATGCAGGCTGAGATGACAGTGGCCTGGAGTTTGGTAACGTCAGTAGTGTTAGAGAAAAAGACATGGATTGAAAGCAATTAAAGAGGCAGAATTGGTAGGATTTCATGGCTTATTCAGTGTCAGAGATGAGGAGGACCAGGGAATGAAATAGCTCCCAGTTTCTGGGTTGGACAACTGGTAAATGCCAGGTGGCATACACTGAATGAAGGCACACAGGAGGAACAGGTTGAAGAGGGAGATAACAATTTTGAAAGTGCTGAGTTTATATGCATGGCAGACATTCAAATGGAGATTTCTAGTATACAGTATACAAGATCTGGGCAATAGATATATATTGGGAAATTATTATCTCAGAACATAGTTGAAGCCATAGTCTTATATTAGTTCATCCAGAAAAAGCTTAGAAAATGCCAAAAGTAGGGGGCAAAGCACAGATCCCTCGGGTATACTGAAGTAGGGCAAGAAAACCTGAGAAATAACAGGAAAGATAGAATGGTAAGCTATCAGATGCCACAGAAGGATCACTAATTTCAACAATTATTTATTGAATACCTACTGTGAACCGGGTCTGTGCTACTGGGTAATAAAAACAGAGTAGTGAAAAAACACATAGCTGGTTATAATAAAAAAAAAAAAAAAACCATGATCACAGAACTTGGGGAGACTAGAGAACTGTATAGATTTGGCAATAACAGTTTCAGTGGCAAGAGAATCCAGGTTAGAATGGACTGAAGAGAGACAAAATGAGGAAGTGTAACTGGCAGATGGAGACAATGCTTTCAAGAAGCATGTCCAAAAAGGAAGCACGAATAAAGAACAGTAACTAAAGACAGGGCACTAAGGATAAGGGGGCTTTGTGTTGATTTTGCTTTTTACTGTTAATTATATGAAAGACTTGAATATGCTTACATGCAAAAAGAACATGCCTTTGATAGAAGTTAATAGTACAGAAAGAGGATGGTTAATGAAGATCATCCCTGGGGAAAAACAGGAAATGATATAAAGTAGTATGAATTCACCTTCAGAGACTTTCCTGAAACATCTCATGCTCTGTCCCATGTCAGCATTTAGGGAACATCCAGACTCATTTAGCTTGCCTCTCTTCCCTCCTGGAAGCACTGACAAAAAGCCTTAATAACTCAGGTGCCATCTGTGTTAACTTTTCTACCTTCATCAGAACCTGGACTATAAGGTCACCAGAGAACTTCAAACTATAAGGTGGCCTGATTACCATTCTGTTCCCTTCTGCCTAATCTCTCTTGGGGTAGAAGAGATGTCTGTGTTTCCCACATCCCCATGGTACTAGTACAAAGAATGAAGAATGAGGAGAAAATCCTGCCTTACATCACAGGTAATCTGATTAGGTATACGTACACTCCAGCCTGTGCTTTGGGTCTGGGACCTAACCTATAACCTCATCTTATTTTGAGACGTGTTTCCTAGCATAAGCTTTCTTTGAATGATTCTTTCACCATTGCTATTCTGACATTTAAAATCATCCCTTATGCGAGCTTCCCCAAAACTTTCGACCTCCAGTGCCAGTTTTAAACCTGACTAAATCAACCACATTCCTTTTAACCCTTCATCCAACTTTTCTCTACTTCTCCTAACCCAGTTTTTGCTCTTCCAGGTTCCCAACTTGTCAATAGGTCAGAGTACTTCTAATGGGATACTAGGATTTGTAATACATCTGAAAAATCTTGAATTTGAAGTTAAAATAAAATAGAATCAAGTGAAATTGTTGATTCTTACTAGCCTAAAACCTGGATCCTCACATGCTGCCTGTGTTGATATTGAGTTCAGACTGGATCAATTCTTCACTGATATAAAGAAAAGAACACCAAACCAACAACAGCTCATTTCCACTTGTCGTTTACAAATATTGTGGATTTTGGCAATTTGTTCAAACTCTCTTGAGTTTTATTTTTCTTATCTGCAAAATGGGGATGATTATAACCAGTAATTATGTGTTTATAATGTTCTAAACATTTTATGAATGACCTCATGTAAAACAACAACCGCCTAAGGCAGAGTCTACTATTAACAGTTAACGCTTGATGAGTGAAGTTTAAACCAGATAGCCTTGGGCCTCCCTGGTGGAACAATGGGTTAAGCAATGCACTGTGAAGCAAAATACAGCCACTGCAGTGGGAGTTGGATCCCTGCCTCCAGTCAGAAGACATGGTGCAGCAGACCTCTCCTGCCTCAACTGCTGCTCCCCTCTGCAGTTTCAGTCAATCTGCCTGTCCTGTTTCCTACTCTGTCTCTGGTGAATCCTTTCATCCCCCACACCTCTGGCTTAGTCACCAGTTCTTGTATGCATAAATAAATAAATCTTGAAAAATAAATAAAAAAATAAACCAGATAGCCTTATTCCACAAAATGTCTCATGAACTGCTATGTTCTTTTAAGTTAACAATATCTTCCCTCCCATTCTCTGGATTATAAAGAAGAGCTTGAAGTATGAAATAATATGTGAGAAAATACTCTGTAGATTATTTAGTGGGTACATAGCTTCAGTGTTACAAAATGAAGATTATACAAGTGGATAATGATGGTGGTTGAACAACAATGTACTCAGTGCTGAAAAATAGTTATACCATGTCTATTTACCACAGCTAACTTTTTCAATTTTTTTAAAAAGAAAGCGTTTAGTAGATTATAAAGTGTCACACATGTGCAAACTATTAGTGTTTTTGAATTCTTTTCAATTTCTAAATCATCAGGTTCCCCGGAAAAAGCTTTCATGTGACACATTTTTAATCCTTCTCTGAATATCGAAATAAGTATTGGAAAAAGGGATAGCCTCATGTAAAAGGTCAGTATCTGCACTTAAGCAGCATCACCAGCATAATAGTGAGGAAGAAGAAATTGTAGTTCCCAGTTGGTTTTCATGTGATTGTCTGAAGGTTTCAAGTTTGAGTGAAAAATACATTCTCTGTCTACCTTCTACATTGTCCACTGGGACACAGAATATCCTTCCAAGAGTTAAGTCCATCTTCCAAAAGGAAAGATCAAAGCTAAGTCTCCAGAGATAACATCAGTGTAAACCCTGGCTGTGAATCTCTTCTTTTGTGTCTTTTCCTCTTTCCTACCCTTGCCTCAACTGTGACGGGTACTTATGTCATTTATTTATACCATAGTAGTCCCTGTAATGGTCTTCTTTTCTTTAAAAAATATTTTTCTTAGAGAAAATAACATATTCATTATAGAAAACTCATAAATATAAAATTCAAGTGTTTTAAGTATTAGAAATTGGGTCAGTAACTAAAAAAAAATCGCTTTCTGGTTCTTCAGTGAGAATAAAAATGTGAAATTCAATCCTAGATAGTGAATGAATTAATCCTGAAATTTCATTAAAGCCTTAGTGTCTAACAACATGGTGGAATAGAGAGGCTGGGATAAATCTCTCCTAAATAAAGGACTGGTAACAAGCTCTTAGTAAAACCTAGATGCTTTGAACACCAGCAATTCTCCAGGGCACCCAGGAACCAAAATGGGAGCAAAAAAAGGAGGAATCCATTCTCTGTAGGCACCTGCCATGTAGGGAAGCCTAGCTCCCCAAGCCAGTCAACATCTTCCAGCCCAAACTGGCCCCAGTCCAGAGCCCCCAGTACCCCAACCTACAACTGGAATCCACAGATACCCCAACAGGAGCAATTTAGACCTAAGCAGCAGCCACCAGCTCCACAGGAGTGAACAAAACTTTATTTTTCCTTTTTCTTTCTTTTTTCTTTTTCCTAAGATGCAACACATGTCCTTGATTGGAGGCTCATCACACTCAGCCCTCTGGTGCCACCTAGAGAACAGGGTCAGAATACCAGACACCAGTACCTCTTTTTGTTTATTATGAACATTTTTTAAATGTATATATATTTGACATCAATTGCAATCCCCATGTATTCTCCATCACCATATCACCAGTGCACCATCACCTCAGTCCCCCGTGCTCCCGTCTGCTCTCAACCCTTCCCCTCCCCTCTCCTCACCAAGTGTCCCCAATTGTCCTTGTCTTTTCATTTTTGGTTTTTGTGTCTTTATTGTTATTATTGTTATTCTTATTGTTCTTAAACCAACTTCTCTTGTCATCAGAGAAATGCGAATCAAAACCACTATGAGATACCACCTCACACCAGTGAGAATGGCACATATCAAAAAAAGTAGCAACAACA
>JAGFMF010011799.1:2571374-2584876 GCA_019455555.1 Galemys pyrenaicus | reverse complement strand
GAAACAACCTAAATGCCCAAAAACAGATGAGTGGATCGGGAAGCTGTGGTACATAGACATGATGGAATACTATTCAGCAATCAAAAAAGAAAAACTAGACACATTCATAGGAGCATGGATGGAAGTGTAAGGGATTATGCTCAGCAAAGTAAGTCAGAAGGCAAAAGAAAAATACCAGATGGTTCCTCCCCTAGGAGGAATATAAGGGAACCAGTACTTCTTGAAGAGATAACTTGAAAGACCAAGTAACAGTCACACCACTCAATCTACCAAACCTCCAAGTGGACCAGGCCACAGCAGAACCTCATGATTGCTATGTCCTTCACCAGGAACCCTCACCCCCAAGCTACACCAGGAAGAGCATCTCACTCGAACTGCTGCACCTGAGATTGGAAGCTTGTGGGGCTGAGCCCAAAATCAGGGACCTTTGGATACCCCGAACAGTCTGGTCAGTGGAAGCCACAAGCAGCCCCGCTCCTGCCCAATGAGACAGCAGCCCAGATAGTATGCAGATCCACCTACACCAAGGTAAGAATACTAGATATATCCTGCCTGCCAGCAAAAGCAGTCTGGTCAGTGGGTGCCATGAAAACCCTTGCCCCTGCACCACTCAGCTGCCAAAGTGGCCCATGCAGCATGCACATCCATCTAGTGTAGGAGCTGAGGAGAAAGTAGCAGGAGCTCCCACCTTTGTCTCCACCCACCACCCACAGAAACCCGCCCTCCAGGCAGATCCACACACACTGGTAAAAGCACACAGAAATCATGCCAGTGGGCACCAGTAGCCACATGCCCCAGACCTAGAAGAAACATGAAAACAATGGGGAGGAAGAAAAACTAAAATGGTCAAGCATGCTCGCCTGGGAACAATACACCACATGAAGAAAATCAGCTTTCAGAACCCAAAGACACTGATATGGAAGAATTTCTCTGTCTAACAGATAAAAAATTCAGGATCATCTTAATCAAAAAACTAAAAGAAACACAAAAGTAACAGAATGGTACAAGAAACATAATCAACAAACAAACAAGACTGAATCTTTAAATAAGAAGATAAAGGAACTGGAGGATGTTAAAAGATCAATGGAGGAACTAACAATTTCTGGGGAAAGCCATGAAAATACAACAATGAAATGGTAGAGTAAATCAGTACTCTTAAAGATAAAGATATAAAAAGAACCAAAAAAAGAAAAAAGAGATGGACAAAGGAAAAAGAATGAAGAAACAAAACACTTTGAGAATTATCTGACACCATGAAGAAAAGAAATATAAGAGTTATCAGATTCTGAGTAGGAGAAGAACAAGACAAGGGAACTGAGAAACTTGAAGAAGGAAGAGAAAATAGACACACAAGAAGCTAGAAGTACACTTAACTACCATAATGATTAGTGTTTCGAACACTAAACTATACCAAGACACATAATAGTAAAAGTTCTAAGAGTCCAAGGCAAAGAAAAAAATAATGAAGCTGACAAGGGGAAAGAAACACATAGCCTGTAAAGGAAAATTAATCAGGTTGGTATCAGACTTTTCTGAAGAACCACTATGGGAAAGAAGAGAATATAGCAACACAGTCAAAAAACCTCCAAAACAGAGACAGAGGTGAGCTGTAAAGTGCGCACCAACCAACCTTATGCTCTGCTTGAGATTTGGAACCGAGAGGGGTATGAGTTGGTCTGTGGTAGTGCTGGGAATGTGCACACCAGGTGCCATTATTGCAAGGCAGGGAGTTCTGGGTTAGGGACCCACGAAATCTCTGTGTGGAAGTATGAGAAGGCAATTTAAAATAAAGGGTTCTGTGCCAGAACCAGGATTTGCACATACCTGAAATCTGGAACTAAGAGGGGAGCCCTCACCAAGGTGAGTTGCCTGAGAGCTGAGAAAGCACACACCAGATGCCATTGTTGCAGGGCAGGAAGCTATGGGTCAAGGGCCCCACAAAACCTCTGTGTGCAACTGGGAGAAATCAGGCTAAGCAAAGGAGGCAAGGCGAGCTGTAAAGTGTGTGCCAGTCAAACCTTGTGCCCTGCCTGAGATTTAGAACCAAGAGGGGGACTCTGGCCTAGGTGAGCTGCAACAGCACTGGGATCAGGCACCACTGTTGCAAAGCAGGGAGTTGTGGGTTAGGAGCCCACAAAACTGCTGTGTGGAACTCTGAGAAGACAATTTAAGCAGATGAAGGTGAACTAGAAAATGCACAAGAACAAGGCTATGCTCCTGCCTGTGATTTGGAGCTGAGAGAGGCAGCCGCCACCAAGGTGGACCCAGGGCACTGGCCAAACACAGCCCTGAAACCATAACTGCATGATAGGTAGTTGCAGGAAATGGACCTCAAGACTCCCTTCTGGAAATAATTAAATATAGAGGAAGGGGATTTTCAGGGACAGCACACACCAAAATAAGCATAGTACCACTACCTTAATGGAATATTGGTGCAACAGTACCAGATGCATTCTGACCACCAGTCTCTGATATCCCAGAAAGAGCACCCCAAAAAGATGCCTGCTAATGCCAGCAGCACAGTGTCCCAATGCACAGAACTAATTAGGAAACAAACATCAGAGAGAAGGAGAAATATAAACAACCAAGCAAGTCCTCAAAAGAAGGACACCCCACAAAAAGAAAACCAGCAACAAGACTTAACAACAGTGAGATGGAGACTCCTCTATCTGCCAGAAAGAGAATTTAAATTGCCATAATTTAAAAAAGGGAAGAAGATGAAAAGGAAAAGAATAATATGCAAACAATAATCAATGATCTAAAAAAAAATGAACTTGAGTCCCTATGCAAGTAAAACAGAATAGATGAACTGCAAGAATAAATCAGTACAATCAAAAATACACAAAAATTGGGCCTCCCTGGTGGCGCAGTGGGTTAAGCAACGCACTATGAAGCAAACCACAGCCACTGCAGCACGAGTTCGATCCCTGCCGCCGGCCAGGGAGGAGACCCACATGGCGCAGCAGACCTCTCCTGCTGTGCCCGCTGCTCCCCTCAGCAGTGTACTTCCGTTGATCTGTCTGTTCTGCTCCCTGCTTTCTGTGGTGAATCCTCTCACCCCCCCACACTTCTGTCCTGTACCCCAGTGCTTGTGTGCATAAATAAATAAATCTTTAAAAAAAAATACACAAATAAAAAGAACCAAAACAGAAAAGGAAAGAGAAGTCCAAGGAAAAAGAATGAAGAAGCACAGAGAATTATCTGATTCCAGGAGGAAAGGAATCATAAGAGTTATAGGAATTCCAAAAGGAAGGAGAGAAAGATTAAGAAACAGAGAAAATATTCAAGGAGATAATCAAAGATGATTCCCCAAATATGAAGGAGATGAAAATAGACATAAAAGAAGCAAAAACACCAAACTTCCATAATGAAGGGGAAAATACAGCAAGACACAAAATAGTAAAGCTCTCAAGAATTCAAAAAAAGGAAAAAATAATGAAGCTGACAAGGTGTGAAAAAACAAATAACATATAAAGGAAAAATCAATCAGGCTGACATCAGACTTCACTGAAGAAACAAGAAGAGAGTGGAGGGACATATTCAACAAACTCTAAGACAACAAATGCCAACCAAGAATACTCTATCTGGCAAAGCTCTCCTTCCCCTATGAAGGAAAAATAAGGACCTTCACAGATAAACTGAAACTCCAGAAATTCATTACGACTAAACCCCCACTCCAAAAAATAATACAGAAGTCTTAAAACCAAAATCAACAGAGGAATGAATAAGAACAAAACAAGACAAGGAATAAAATCACAAAAAGACAAGTAAGTGGCAAAAACAGATGCCAAAGTATCAATATTAACCCTAAATGTAAACAGATTAAACTCATCAATTAAAAGACACAGAGTCACAGGCTGGATTAAAAAAACAGAACCCAAGCTTTTGTTGTCTTCAGGAAATGCACTTCACACAAAAGATAAACACAGATTGAAAGTGAAAGGTTGGAAAACAATCTTACAAGCACATGGACCTTAAAAGAAGGCAGGAACAGATATACTATATCAGGTAAAATAGATGTTAAATTAAAAAACGTAAAAAGAGACATAAATGGTCACTACATTATGATTAAGGAGACAATATATCAAGAAGACATAACACTTATCAATATATACTCACCAAATAAAGGAAACCAAAATATATCAGCAATTATTAGCATAAAAAAAAACCCAGACACATTAGAGAAAATAAATATGTAGTAGGAGACTTCAACACAC
Organism: Galemys pyrenaicus; assembly: GCA_019455555.1. Taxonomy (NCBI): domain Eukaryota; kingdom Metazoa; phylum Chordata; class Mammalia; order Eulipotyphla; family Talpidae; genus Galemys; species Galemys pyrenaicus. The sequence goes on along the minus strand of JAGFMF010011799.1, from coordinate 2,580,659 downwards.
CACACTCAACAATGGATAGATCAACAAGACAAAAAATAAGCAAAGACCCTAAAGCTCTAAACACAGACTTGGACCTCATGGGCCTGACAGACATCTATAGAACACTGCATTCGAAAAAATATGAGTATACATTTTTCTCAAGGGCACACAAATCATTCTCCAAGATTGATCACATACAGGAACACACACAAACATCAACAAATATACTATATAGAATCATACCAACTATCTTTTCTGACCACGAAGGTATCAAACTAGAAATAAACCATTAAAAGTGGGCAAGGAACCCTCCAGTCATATGGAGATTGAAACCCACTCTACTAGAAGACCAATGGATCGATGAGGAGATCAAAGAAGAAATTAACAAACACCTTGAGAAGAATGATAATGAGGACACAACTCTCCAGAACATCTGGATATAACAAAAGCAGTTATAAGAGGAAAATATATAACAATATGACTCACACCTAAAAACAAGAACTCAATAATCTCCCACCTTAAAAACTGGAAGAAGAACAGAAAAAAACCAAAAGACAGTTGAAGAAAGGATAATAATAAAAATCAAAATAGAAATAAATGAAATAGAAGTTAACAAAATGATCCAGAAGGGCAATGAAACCAAAAGCTGGTTCTTTGAAAAAATAAACAAAATAAAAAAACCTCTAGCCAGCCTGACAAAGAAAAAAATGGGAGAAAACTCAAATAAATTGGATCACAAATGAAAGAAGAGAAAAAACAACAGGCACAGCAGAAATCAAAAGAATAATCAGACTACAATGAACACTTATAAGCAAACACGTTCAACAATCTAGAGATGTACTAATTCATACAACTTTATAATCAACCAAAACTAGATAAAAAAGAAATAGAACACACACATAGTCCAATTACAAGCAGTGAAATTGAAACTGTAATCTAAACCCTTCCAAAAATTAAAAGACCAGATCAGATGGCTTACAAATGAATTCTACCAACTGTTCAGAAAAGATCTAGTGCCTATGCTACAAAGAATATTTCAAAAAGTTGAAAAGGAAGGGATGCTACCAAACACATTGTAAGAAGCCAACATTACACTAATACCAAAACCAGATAAGCAAGACACAAAAAAGAAAACTACAGGCCAATATTACTAATGAATACTGAAGCAAAAATCCTCAGTAATATCCTAGCCAACAGAATCCAACAATGCATCAAAAAGATAATTCTCCATGACCAAGTAGGATTTATTCCAGGAACGCAAGGAGAGTTCAACATCAAAAATCAATTAATGTAATCCAATACATCCTAAAGAGAAAAATAAAAACCATATGGTCATATCAATAGATACTGAGAAAACACTTGACAAAGTTCAACATTCATTTATGATAAAGGCACTCAAAATTCTCGGGATAGAAGGAACATACCCTAACATAATAAAGGCCATATATGACAAGCCATAACCAATGTCATTCTCAATGGTGACAAGCTGAAGTTCTTTCCTTTAAGATCTGGAACAAGACAAGGATGTCCACTCTCACCACTGCTTTTCAATATAATACTGCAAGTCCTAGCCAGAGCAATAAGACAATAAAAATCTATACAAGGAATTGAACTAGGGAAAGAAAAGTTAAACTATCATTATTTGCAGATGACATGATAATATACTTAGAGAACCCTAAAAACTCCACAGAAAAATTAATCAAAATAATCAACAAGTCTAGTAAAGTAGCAGGACACAAACTCAACATACAGATATCAGTAGGCTTCTTATATGCAAACCATCAACAAGAAGAAATTTTAAAAAATCCTTTTTTATAATTGAAACAAAAAAAATCAAATACATGGAAATAAACCTAACAAATCAGGTGGAGGACCAACACAAAGAAAACTATAAAATATTGTTAAAAGAAATAGAAGGCAGAAAGAAATGAAAAGACATCCTTTGCACATGTATTGGAAGAATTAACATTATCAAAATGGCCAACCTACCAAAACCAACTTATGGATTTAATGCTGTTCCAATAAAAATTTCAATGACATTCTTCAAAGAAATAGAACAAATATTGATGAAAGTGATATAAGACACAGAAAACCTCAAATAGCTAAAGTTTTCCTGACTAAAAAGAAGGGGAATGAGGTCATCACAACCCAAACATCAAACTATACCACAAAGCCATAGTAATCAAAACTGCATGGTACTTGAAAAAACAGTATAGACCAATGTAGTCAAATAGAAAACCCAGAAATAAACTCAAAGATTTATGGACAACTAGTATTTGACAAAAGAGCAAAAAATATGCATTGGAACAAAAGAGTTTGTTCAATAAATGGCATGGGAAAACTGGACTGCTACATGCAAAAGATTAAAGCCAGACTACCACCTCTCACTAGTCACAAAACCAACTCATATGGATCAAAGTCTTAAACATAAGACCTGACATAATAAAATATTTAGAAGAAAATATAGGCAAAACACTACATGACATACATTTCAGTAACATCTTTAAAGACACATCACCGTGAGCAAAAAAAAAAAAAAAAAAAAAAAAAGAAGAAGAAGAAGAAGGAAAAGGTAAGCAGCCAGGACTACATCAAATGAAAGAGCTTCTGTACAGCAAAAGAGACATTACCCAAAACAAAGAGACTCCCCACTGATTGGTAAAAAAATTTTCCACTCCATGCAGCTGGTAAGTGACTGATCACAGAGATCTACAAAGAATTCACATGACTCAACAAAAATAAAATGAGCAATCCAGTCAAAAAATGGGCAGAAGAATTAAAAGGACTCTTCTCCGAAGAGGAAATGCAAATGGCCAACAAGCATATGAAAAAATGTCCAACATCCATCATAACCAGGGAAATGCAAATTAAAATCACCATGAGGAACCACCTTACACCATTAAGAATGGCACATATTAAAACAACTAGCAACAACAAATGTTGGTGAGGATGTGGTGAAAAAATAACTCTTACACTACTGGTGAGAATGCAAATGGTCCAACTTCTGTAGGAAGTTGAATGGAGGTTCCTCACTACTAAAAATGAACCTACCATATGACCAACCTTCCACTCCTAGGGCTTCACCCAAATGACATAAAAAATAGTAATTCAAAAGAATACATGCACCCCTATGTTTATTGCAACATTATTTATCATAGATGAGACTTTAAATCAACCCAAATACCCAAAAATAGATGACTGGACCAAAAAATGTGGTATATATGCACAATGGAATATTATTCAATAATCAAAAAAGATAAATTAGAGCCATTCATATAAACATGGATGGAGCTCAAAGGGATTATACTCAGTGAAATAAGTCGCAAGGGAAAAGAAATATACTGGATGTTCTCCCTTAGAAGAGGAACATAAGGGATCAAGAAATAAGTAAAAAAAAAAATAATAACATCAACAACAATAATAAATGACAAGACAAATTGATAATAGGCAGCTACAAAACTGAGATATTCTGCAGGGAAGAGGGAGGGATTAGGATAAAGTCAGGGACAGGAAGAGCACAAGGGACTATGGTGATGGTGCACGGGCAAATTGGTGTTGGAAATTCTATGGGGACTACACCCAGAAAAGAAAGCAAACATAGTAAGAAAAAAATAAACAAAAATTAACAAAAAAAAAAAAAAACCCTCCAAAACAAAAAAAATGCCAGCCAAGAATACTTTACACTGAAAAGCTCTCCTTCCTTTATGAGGGAAAAATAAAAAGACTTTCTCAGACAAACAAAATCTTCAGAAATTCACAACTACTAAATCCCATTCCAAGAAATATTACAAGCCTTAAAATCTAAACCAACAGAGAAATAAACAAGAACTGAACAGAAGAAAGAACAAATAGAACTTAAGTCCTCTTCAGCGCAATTAGGCAAGAGAAAGATATACAAGAAATTCAAACAGGGAAAGAAGTGAAACAATCACTACATGCAGATGATATGACAATATAGAGAACCCTAAAAAAAAACACAGAAAAATTAATTTTACAATATACCAGTTTATGGTCCAACCACTATGGAAAGCAGTGTGGCGGTTCCTCAGTCTACTAAGCATGGAACTTCCATAGGATCCAGAAATCCCACTCCTAGGAATAGACCCAAATGACACAAAAACACTGACTCAAAAGAATACCTGCACCCCTATGTTTATAGCAGCACTCTTTACAATAGGGAAGACCTTGGAAACAACCTAAATCCCCCCAGATGATTGAATCAAGATGTGGAACATATACAAGATGGAATACTACTCAGCAATCAAAACGGGTAAACTAAAGTCATTCATAGGAACATGGATGGAAGTGGAAGGGATTATGCTCAGCAAATAAGTCAGAAGGCAAAAGAAAAATGCCAGATGGTTTCACTCCTAGGAGGAATATAAGGAAAACAAATAAGTGACCAAAGAAAAGAATAATAACAACTTTTTTTAAAAAGGCAACAAAAACAAAAAGACAAGTTCAAATCAGAAACAATTTATGGAGATGGGGGAGGGAATAGGTTGAAGGCAGAAAGAGCACAAAGACTGAGGTGATGGTGCACTGGTGAAATGGTGGTGGGAAATCCATGGGGACCGCAATTGATGTCAAATATATATAAATAAAGAAAAATAGGGGGTGGGCAATATACCATTTTATGGTACAACCACTACAGAAACCTGTATGAAGTTTCCTCAGTCTACTAAAAATGAAGCTACCATATGACCCAGCAATCCCACTCTTAGGGACCTACCCAAGGACACAAAAACATTAATTCAAAAGAATACCTGCATCCCTATGTTTAACACAGCACTACTTATAATAGGTAAGACTTGGAATCAACCCAAATGCCCAACAATAGATGACTGGATCAAGAAGATGTACTATTTAAACACAGTGGAATACTATTCAGCAATCAAAAAAGATAAACTAATTCCATTCTTAGAAAAATGGGTGGAGCTTGAAGGGATTATACTCATGAAATAACCCAAAAAGAAAAAGAAAAATATCAGTTGGTTTCACCTTCAGAAAGAATACAGGAGATCAAGGGGGAAAAATAACAACAACAACAAAAATAAACAGACAACTACAAATCAGAGACATTCTACAGGGGAGAGGGAGGAATTAGAATCAAAACAGGCATGGAAAGAACACAAGGGTCTATGGTGATAGTGCACAGGTGAATTGATGGTGGATGTACTATGGAGACTACATCTAGAAAAGAAAGCAAACATTGTAAGAAAAATTAATTAATTTTTAAAATGCCACTTTAGTGAAGTAGCAAGTTACAAAATCAACATACAAAAATCAGTAGCCTTCCCATAAGCAACAAATCAATCTCAAGTGGAGGAAATTAAGAAAACTATCTCATTTACAATTGTACCCTCAAAAATTAAATTTCTCAGAATAAACTAACAAAGGAAGTGAAGACCTATACAAGGAAAACTACAAAACATTGTTAGAGAAATAGAAGAAGACACAAAGAAATGACACTAAATCCTCTGCTAATGGATTGGAAGGATTAACATCATCAAAATGGCCATCCTAGCAAAAGCAATTTACAGATTCAATGCAATTCCAATAAAAATCCAATAGCATTCTTCAAAGAAATGGAACAAATATTGCTCAAATTTATGTGGAACCACAAAAAGCCCCAAATAGCAAAAGATCGCCTGAATAAAAGGGGGAAGAATGGAGGCATTATACTCCCAGATTTCAAACAATACTACAAAGCTATAATAATAAAAACAGCCTGGTAATGGAACAAAAACAGCCAGCCATACAGACAAATGGAATCAAACTGAAAGTCCAGAAATAAAACCACACATATATAGCCAGCTAATCTATGACAAAGAAGCACAGAATACTCACTGGAACAAGGAAAGCCTCTTCAATAAATGACGCTGGAAAAACCGGACTGCAATATGCAAAAGAATGAACTTAGATTACTATCTTACATTATATATAAAAATCAACACAAAATGGATAAAACTTGAATCTGAGACCTGACACCATAAAATACGTAGAGAAAAACATTAAAACACTCCATGGAAAACCTCAGAAACATCTTTGAGGATTCTTCTCCAGAAGCAAGGAAAGCAAAAGAGAAATGCCCCAAAATGTACTAATGGATCAAAAAGCTGTGGAATGTTACTCAGTGATCAAAAAAAAAGAGAAATTGATACCATTTACAGCAACATGGATTGTGCTAGCCAAACTTAGAAGTAAAAAATATAAATACAGGGTGGTCTCACTTACATGTGGAATATACAGAAACCAAACATAAGACCAAGAAAAAGTCAAAACTAGCAATTGACCATTGAACTGAGGCATAGAGAAAAGAAGGGGAAGGGATGAACACAGGGAATATGGTGATGTTCTCAGGTGATATGGTGGCAGAACAACTCTGGGGACTACAGGATGAAAGGAGCAAACATTTATAAAGGGCTGGTGGGGGTTTTAAAAAAGGTTTATTACCTATCACTCTGTTTACATTTCTCCTTGAAAAGAAAGAAGAGCTAGACATAGTCTAAAAGGAATATGAAAACATCTGATTAAAGGAGAGGATGATAATTTTTAATTTAAAGGCCAATGGTAAATTATATAGTCATAAATTGGAAAACCACTTATTAGAATGTGTTAAGCTTTCTCTTTCATTGGTGATAAAGAGTCAACAGTCACTCATATTTATTAGATTCTGTCTTCTATTTGTTAGCCAATATACCAGCAATAGGAAGAAACACTGAAGTATTTCAGAAAGCAACAAATCACCTAACTTCAGTAAACTCTCTTTTCTAGGCCTTTAATAGAATGCACAAAAGGACTAGGGAGTAATAAATGTACAAAGCAATGCAATTTAATTAGTTTAAGTAACTCTCTGAAATGGGATTTCTTTTTTTTTAATTAACATTTTTTTTATTTATATATATTTGCCATCAATTGTAATCCCCATGTATTCCCCATCACCGTACCACCAGTGCACCATCACCTCAGTCCCCCGTGCTCCCGTCTGCCCTCCACCCTTCTCCTCTTCCCTCCCCACCAAGTGTCCCCAATTTGTCCTTGGGATTTCTGAAAAGTTTTTTGGAGCTATTGCATTTCCTTTTTTTGTTTGTTTGTTTTTGTTTCTGTTTCTGTTTTTCAATTTGTCCAACAAATATTTGGCTACCATTTGTATATGTTTCTACAATTTCAAAAGAGCTAGTGAAATAAGGTCTCAGATTAGCAAAGAAGAGTTAAATTCCATTCTAAGTACAAGGAAGTCATTGAAAACCAAATAGAAGAGGTGGTAGGCATGACCTGGTTCCCATTTTAGAAATACCATTTTAGTTGCTGCATAAAAGAGAAATCATTAAGGGTTCAAGCATAGAAACCAGAAGCGGAAATGAAAACTATTCCCTTTAGATGATAAAAATTTTGCAGTTAAGATTGTATTTTAGCTATTCATCAAAGCATTTAAACCTATTGATTTGATAGCTATCATACAGAGCTTGTTGCTGCAGGTTGTAGAATAAAAGGCTTCCATCATTTCAGTAAAAACAAGAATAACATCATGGAATGATATACGATAAAACTGGTAAAATGATGCAACATTCATCCATTCCAAAGCTCACTGCTTTCTTGGTCCTGGAAACCTTGAACTTCAGGAGTGCAATGTAGAGGGTCATGATGGTATACCAAAGTCAACAAATTTTTGGACCCCTTCAACTCAAAATTGTTTCTTGTCACAAGATCTATAAGGTTCTACTGGTTTTCTGTTGGTGCTATAAACAAATCACCACAAACTTGATGGCTTTAAATAACAAATATATTCTTTCATAGTTCTGGAGACCTGAAGCCCCAAATCAAGGTGTCAATAAGGTTTGGTTACTTTTGGAGGTTCTGAGGGAGAATACATCCCATGCCTCTCTCTTAGCATCTAGTGTCTACTGGCAATCCTGGCTTGTAGACATACCACTTCAATCTCTGCCTTCTTCTTTATGTCACCTGCTTGTCTTCCCCTCTTTGTCTCTTTTCCTCTCTTCTCTTATATAGTATACTTGTCATTGGACTTTTTTTAAAGTCTGTCATCTATAATTCTATTTTATTACTTTTTTCATCTGTTTTTTAATTATATTTATTGAAGTCACAATTTACATCACTGTGTATGTTTTAGGGTTATAGGTATGAACCTCTATAAATGTGAATTGTCACACTACATCTTCCATCATAGTACTACCATTGGACCTCCTCTCCTCTCTGCTACTACTTCCTCCCTCTCTCTCTTTGATAGTCTCAGTTTTGCAGATTTCAAGGGTTGTGTTGGTTTGGTTCATTTATTTATTCTGTTCTTTTGTTTTGTTTCTTTATATCCCACATGAGTGAATTCATCTGGTATTTGTCTTACTCCATCTGACTTATTTCGCTTAGCACAATCCAGTTCCATCATGTGGTCAAATGTAAGATTTCTTTTTTTCATAGCTGAATAGTACTCCATTAGTTTTTATAAATAGTACTGCAATGAATATAGGAGTGCATATATCCCCTCAAATTAGTGTTTTTCATGTTCTTCAGCTAGATACTTAGAAGAAGAATTGCTGGATCATACAGCAGATGTATTTTTAATGTTTTAGGAAACCTACATACTGTCTTCTATAAGGACTGGACCAGTCTACATTCCCATCAAAAGTTTTTGTTTCTGGCTTTAAATTAGATTCAATAGGTAGGTAGGTAGGTAGGCACATAGATAGATAGATAGATAGATAGATAGATAGATAGATAGATAGATAGATAGATAGATAGATAGATAGATAGATAGATAGATAGATAGATAGACAGATAGACAGACAGACAGACAGACAGATAGATAGATAGATAGATAGATAGATAGATAGATAGATAGATAGATAGATAGATAGATAGATAGATAGATAGATAGATAGGTATCTCACTGTGATTTTGTTTTATATTTCTCTGATAATAAGCATTTTTCCACATGCCTATTGACTATCTGTATGTCATTGTATTTAGGAATCATCCCAATGAAGGATTTTCAATTAAATCTACAAAGATTCTTTTTTTCAAATAAACTCACATTCACAAATTTTAGATGAGCATCTTTTGGGAGGTACACAATATAACCCATTCAAAGGATAAAGTAAGATTAGGCCTCCCCTGGTGGCGCAGTGGGTTAGGCAACGCACTACGAAGCAAATTGCAGCCACTGCAGCACGAGTTCGATCCCAAATTGCAGCCACTGCAGCACGAGTTCGATCCCTGCTGCCGGCCAGGAGGGGGACCCACATGGTGCGGCAGACCTCTCCTGCTGTGCCCGCTGCTCCCCTCAGC
>JAGFMF010011799.1:2542193-2561957 GCA_019455555.1 Galemys pyrenaicus | reverse complement strand
AAGCAGTATGGCAGTTCCTCAATCTACTAAGAATGGAACTTCCATAGGATCCAGCAATCCCACTCCTAGGAATAGACCCAAAAGACACAAAAACACTGACTCAAAAGAATACCTGCACCCCTATGTTTATAGCAGCACTCTTGACAATAGGTAAGACCTAAATTAATTATTCTAAAAAATATATTTGGACTTTCATTCAATGAACACAGGCTAGGACTCTACCATGAGCCAGGCTCTGTGTTCTACGCCCAGGAGGTCCATGTTCTCTGCCTTGAACTAGTTTCTCACTTAGGACCTGAAGATGTTTTACAAAAAGGTATAACAATGTTAACGCAATTTTTTAAAAGATTTATTTATTTATGCATACAAGAACTGGGGTACAGGCCAGAGGTGGGGAATGAATCCACCAGACAGAGCAGAATGCAGAACAGGCAGATCAACAGAAGCACACTGCTGAGGGGAGCAGCGGGCACAGCAGGAGAGGTCTGCTATGCCATGTGGGTCCCCTCCCTGACCAGCAGCAGGGATCGAACTCGTGCTGCAGTGGCTGTGGTTTGCTTCATAGTACGTTGCTTAACCAACTGTGCCACCAGGGCGGGCCCGCAATTTTTTTTAAGTAACAGAAAAATTATCAATTTTTTTCCAAGTTTTACATAAACTCAGCAGGCACCAAGCCACCTCGGGATTTTTTGTTTTTGTTTTTGTTTTTGAGCATTATCACCCTCACTCATAGAGTAAGATTAGAGCACATTAATGAATCATACAGTTTCTGGACTTAGAATACCTGATTAAGAACATACCTCTAAAATCCTTAGTCTTGGGAGTTTGGGAGAGTTATTAAGTTCCTCTCCTCTATAATTGGAAGTACTAATAAAATCTTCTTCCTCGTTTTTAAGATAATTCACTGAGAAACTCCCAAATTTAGCACACTGGTTGGAACATATTAAGTTAATGCTCAACAAATTTTTTATTATCATTTCTCTTCTTTATATGAGATCTTAAGATGACAGGCACCAGTGGAAAGAACATTAGACAGAAAGTCAGAATTCTTAAGTTGTAGTATCGTCTATTGTAAAATAGATATTTTAGCATTGCTGTGTCACTTAAAGTCCCTAAGTCTCAATTTTTTTATCTTTTAAATGAAAAAGATGGATAGATGATTTGCAGTTTTCCTTCTAGCTCTATGGTTCCATCTCTTATGTCTTATTTGGGTCTCAGTAACTTAATGCTCAATACTTTGTTCTGCACATAAAGTATAGACAGACAATTCCATAACCTCCCTCTGACACCTACTCCAATTATTTTAAAGCATGAAAGTTCACTCTTGGCATTTCTGCCATATGTTAAAGTGTGTAACAAGAAAACAGGTGGAGTCCAATAGGACTCAGATGCCCTATCAAACACTCTGAGGGCAGATGTTATAGCAGAGAGTGGGATCCACAGGCACAACTGCAGAGTATCAATAATTCACAAAGCCTGCCACATTTATCTCCCAGCAAAGTACCTCAGGGATAAATAGCAGAATTCTAAGCACACGAGGCACTGAAGAAATAGCTGTTGCTTTGTTTATTTATATAGAACACTCATTTCACAATCCTATAGAACTGAATTTGAAGGAAAAAATTATAAAGTATATATCTTGGCTCAAGTATGTGGTTATATAATTTGACTCCCTAGAGCCAGCACATACAATAGTATATTGTCAGTATACATATATCTGAAAGACAAATTGTTCTGGATCTTCTATTTCCTCTGCATTCAGTCATGCAGGCAGCTAGACTCTTATAAATTAGTATTTACTTATAATTTCTCCTAATGAAACATGTGGCATGTCAATATAGTAATGTCCCCCTGGTTAGCACTTCTTCCTGTCCCTATGACCTTATAATCCTACTCCAATAAAGAGTTGTAGGCTCTTTATTGCTTTGAAACTGAGATGGTCTTGTGACTTGCTTTAATCATTAAATTGTGAGAGAAATGACATTGTGAAAGTTCCAGACTTTACACTATCCTTGTGTAGTGTCATTCTACATTTTTAAATCAGAATTGCTGAGTGTTCACATAGAATCATGCAGTGGTGATTTCTTATAGTTTCTACCTTTGCTCCCCTAAGACCTAGCTACCATGGAAACAAAAATGTGGGTTTAAATACTGATTAGAGACTAGGCAGAGAGAAGGGATCCATATGTCTAAACATCCCTGCCAAGGTCCCAAATATGAGGACAGTGAGACCTTAGACTCTCTAGCTCCAGCAGATTCAGTGAATGAATGCAGCTCCAAGAGGGAGTCTACACAAGAAAAGCAGAACCACCTATTCAACCCAGTTTCATGAGAAAGAGTAAACCGTCATTGTTTTAAAACACTGAGTTTGGGAGTGGTTTGATATACAATAGACAGTCAATAAAGACTATGTATAATAAATGATAGGATCACAAATTTCATCAATATGCAAATTATGCAGGAAATGCAATAGAGGAATCAAATACCACATTAGATCTTTTCATTGATTTTAGGCTTTGCAGAAAACAGCTTTCAAACTGTAGAGGCTTTTTCAGAATTCATTCATTAGTTAGCATTCATTGCATTAGTTATCTATTTCTGCATAACAAATCACCTAAAAGTTTAATGACTAAAAGCACAACAGTCATTTATCAGTCTTATAGTTTCTATAGATTAAGTATACAAAGCTTGACTGGGGAAGTTTGACTCAGTATCTCTCATGAGGTTGTAGTTGAAGCTTCAGTCAATGTTTGAATGGAAGTAGGCAATCAGTTCCCATGGCTTCTCACTCACAAGGCTGGTAAATTTGTTCTCTCCACTTAGGCCTCCTTTTGCAGCTCCTCACATGTGTCCTGACAACATAGTGACTTGCTTTTCCCAGAATCAGATCCAAAAGTTCAAGGCAGAAGCTAAAATGCCTTTATGACATAGCCCAGAAGTCACGCATCATTACTGCTGCCTATATTCTATATGGACACTCAGAGAAGCTCTGGTTCAATGTAGGAGGACACTACAAAAGGGCAATAATTACTGTAGGTCTTCTTGAAGACTGGAGTCCAGGCCCCCATTACCAAAAGGAATTGAGAACTTGAAAATTCACATGAACAGGATTACTAAGAATAATGTTAGAAAGTAAAACTAGAAATCATAAAGAAGCAAGAAGAAAGCTAATGCTCTCTCTGAGTTTTGGGTAAGGTATTTATCACAACTCTACAATCCCATAATGGAAAGTCTTGAGGCTTTCAAATTTATATGTTTCAGATTTTAGAAGATGCTGAATTCTAGAAAACTGGAGTACTCACACCAGATACTACATAATATCTTCTAGCATTATGCAAACAACTTAAAATCAATCATATTGCTATTTGTGCAGCAAAATTTAGGAATTTTCAAAATAAGTCAGAAAAAGATTAAACTAATATCCATTTTGCTCATATTTTGGCACCTTTTTAAAAATCTTTTGAGCTTTTTAGATTTCAGACTTGCAGGAACTGTTTGTGAGTCTGTAGGAGTTGTGAACTCACAGGATAAGAACCTTATAGATTCTCTTAGATTGGGTGCATCTATCCCCATTTCCAGAACTAATAGCTTTGCTTTGCTAATCAAATTTATCCACACCAACTCAGATTCTCAGAGCTGTCCTATTCATATTCCAGATTTCCTAATGACCAACTTTTTGCATTTGATTTTTATTCAGAACCTACTTTTTCATACTTGTCCTTATTACCAACCTCTGTTTTCAAGTCCATAGCTACCACTTTAGCACTGACAGCTCACAGTAAACTACCATAAAGCCTAAAAAGTAGTAGAGTTACCACACTTATACTACAGATTTTGCTCTTTCCTGGTAATGAAGGTCAAAAAGTATAGAAGTTGTTTGAAAGAAATCATTATTTCATGATCAGATACTGATGGGGATTTGGTTGAATGTACTATGGAAAGGAATACTTCCAATCTGAAAGTGGAGGTGTCCATGCAAGATACTACACCCCTAGGCATCACAAAGTGAAAGATTTTTAAAAATGGATCTACCAGAAGATCCAACAATTCCATTTCTAGGAATCTACCCAAAGAACACAAAAGCAATGATTCAAAAGGAAATATGAACTTCTAGGTTTACTGCAGTACTATTTACAATAGCAAAGATATGGAAACAACACAGATGTCCCAGAACTGATGAGTGGGTCAAGAAGATGTGGTATATATCCACAATGGGATATTGCTTAGTGGTTACAAAAGATAAACTCATACCATTTGTAGCAACCTGGATGAAACTGGAACAAAACAAGTCAGAAGGAAAAAGATAAGTATTGGATGGTTTCACTTGTATGTGGGATATAGAGAAATCAAACAAAATGTTAGGAAAACACAAAATTTCTAAGCTGACCACAGATCTGAGGCATAAAACATAGGAGGTGAGGGGTGGGGTAGGTGTCAAAACAGGAGAAGAGCACAGAGCATAGAGAGGAGTGAGCGCATAAGGGACAGGAAAGATGGACCATGGGTCCTTTGGCAGTGGGAGGATTACAGGGGAAACAACTGAGGAGAGACATCAAATAATGTCTAAAAGTTAACAATGATGTAATAAAATCAATTAATTTCAAGATTTTAAATAATTTTTTTAATATTTTTGAGACATTTTTATAAAATACAAATTTCTAAACAGGAATAAAAGAGACAGATTGGGTGAAATTTTTGCAACATGTGGAACAGAAAGAATCCTCTGCTCTATAAGTTAATAACAAAAGGACAAAAAGGCAAATGAACAGGAAGTTCACATACATATATTTAAGTGCTTAATAAACACATTAAAATACTGTTGACATTATTAAGAATGAGGAATAAATGAAGACAGTTTTTTTTTTTATTTTCTTACATCATTCTTCAAACAGCATTTTTTAATTAAATCTTTTCTTACTTCATTGTTGACCCCATAGGTCTCCTGCCACCATATTATCTGTGAACCATCACCATATTCCCGTGTATTCATTCTTCCCTTAATTTGCAATCCTTCTCAACCTCTCTATTGAAGACAGTAATTTTTTTACCCAATAGGTACAAAAAATGAAAAGGTTTAATAACATCAAGTTTTTACAAGGGTTTATGAAACAGTACTCTTATACGTTAATAATGTAAGTATAAACAGTACTTTTGCTAAGGGTTCCTTAGCATTATCTATCTCAATATTAAATGCAAATAAGCTTTAACCATAGATTTCACTTCTAGGATTCTATTAAAACAAGCAAACAGAAACATGACTAGTAGAACTTTTATCTGTATCAGTGTTTGAAATAGTGAAAAATGACCTGAGAGGGGCAAGCAAAATTGTACAAAAATGAACAATGGAGAGAGAGAGGATGCCGGATGTCATAGTTGGAAGGCAGGGAGCACTGGAACTAGGACTCCACGAAACTCTGTGTGATGCAAACGGAGGTGAGCTGAGAAGTGCAAGAGTAACAGGCCTGGTCCCTCTGAAGTTCCACACCCTGAACCAAGAAGGGGTCCCAGTCAAGGTGGGCTGTCTGTGCGCAGAGAGAAAACACACCGGACACCATAGTTGGACACCAGAACAGGGACTCCACAAACCTGTTTGTGACACAAATGGAGGTGAACTGAGAAATGTAGGAGAAATAGGCCCAGCGCCGCCCAGCCTGCACCTTGAATTGAGAGGGCAGTCCCACAGAGGTAGGCTGTGAGAGCGCAGAGAGAGGGCACACTGGGCTCTATAGCTGGAAGGCAGGGAGCCACAGAATAGGGACACCAAAAAACCTCTATGTGAGACTATGAGATGTTATACAGACAGAGGTGAGCTGAGAACTGCATGCAAGCTGGAGCCAGTGCCCACCGGTGATTTGAAGATGAGAAGAAGTTCTTCTGCCAAAGTGAACTGAAAGCGCTGTCAAAATGCTGCCCCAAAGTCACACTGGCAGAACAGGGATTTGCAAGTCAGAGATCCCAAGATTCCCTCTGAAGCTAAGTAAATACAGAGGGAGATGAACTTCAAGGTCAGTGCCCATCAACAATCCACTGTATCACTGTCCTAGTGGAATTTTGGCATAATAGTAACAGTCCCAATCTGGCCACCAGTTTCCATCATCCCAGGAGCACAAAGAGATGCCAGCCATTACCAGCAGACAGTAACAAATAGAACAAATTAGGAAACATACAACAAAGAGGAGGAAAAATACAAATAACCAAGCAATCCCTCAGGCAAAGGATGTCCCACAAAAAGAAAATCAGCCACAAAAATTCAACAACAATGACATGGAAGAACTCCTCCATCAGCCAGATCGAGAATTTAAAATCAACATAATTTAAAAACTGAAAGAATATGAAAATGAAAAAAGAATTATATGAGAGAAATGATTAATGAACTGAAGAATGAAAACGAGTCCCTAAAAAAAGAAATTAAAGAAATGCAGGAGATTAAAAAAGACTAATGGAGGAGTTAAAAAAAAAAACTTGGGAAAAAGCAATGAAAACAGAATTGATGAAATGGAAGAACAAAACAGTACTCTCAAGGGTTCAAACATAAAAATAAGAAAGAAAAGGAAAGCGAAATACAAAGAAGGATGAGGAAACACTTCAAGAACTATCTGACTCCAGGAGGAAAGGAAATACAAGAGTTATAGGAATTCCAGAAGGAAGGAGAGAGACCAAGGAACAGAGAAAATATTCAACAAGATAATCAAAGGGAACTTCTCAAGCATGAAAAAAGAGATGAAAATAGACATACAAGAAGCAAAATGAACACCAAACTTCCACGATGAAAGGAACAATACAGCAGGACACGAAATAGTAAAGCTCGCAAGAAATCAAGACAAGGGAAAATAATGAAGCTGACAAGAGAGTGAAAAAATACAATATATAAAGGAAAACCAATCAGACTGACATCAGACTTCTCCAAAGAAACACTGTGGGCAAGAAGAGAATGGAGGGACATATTTTTTAAAAACTCAAAAATAATGAATGCCAACCAAGAATACTCAATCCTGCAAAGCTCTTCTTCCTCTCTTAAGAAAAAATAAGGACCTTCTCAGACAAATGGAAACTCCAGAATTTCATCATGACTAAACCCCCACTCCAAAAAAAATACTACAAGAAGTCCTAATGATTAAGAATAACAAAACAACACAAGGAATAAAATTTTAAAAAGATAAACAAAATGAAAAAAACAAACACAACATATCAATACTGAATGTAAATAGACTAAACTCATCAATTAAAAGACACAGAGTCACAGGCTAGATTAAAAAACAGAACCCAACCTTTTGCAGACTTCAGGAAACACATTAAACTTCAAAAGATAAACACAGATTGAAAGTAAAAGGTTGGAAAACAATTCTACAAGAAAATGGATCCAAAGAGAAAGGAGGAACCGCTAAACTTATATAAAATAGAATTCAAACTAAAAAAGATTAAAAATACACATAAGCAGTCACTACATTATGACATCCACGGAACACAGAACACCCCAAAAATTCTGAATACACATTTTTTCAAGTACATATGCATCATTTTCTAGGATTTATCACATACTGGTATACAAGACACACATCAGCAGATACACAAAGATTGAAATCACACCAACTATCTTCTTAGACCATGAAGGAATCATACTAGAAATAAACCATGAAAAGAAGGCAAGGAACCCTTCTACAACATGGAGATTGAAACCCACTCTACTGGAAGACCACCGGCTCAATGAGGAGATCTAAGAAGAAGAAAAAAAACTTTGAGATGAATGATAATGAGGACATAAATCTCCAGAATATCAGGGACACAGCAAAATCAGTTATAAGAAAAAATATATGGCAATACAGGCCCACACTAAGAAACAAGAAAGAACACAAAGAAACAACCTAATATCCCATCTAAAAGAACTGGGAAAAGTTGGACCTCCCTGGTGGTACAGTGGGTTAAGCACAGCACTATGAAGCAAACCACAGCCACTGCAGCACAAGTTCAATCCCTGCCTCCAGCCAGGGAGGTGACCAACATGGCACGGCAGGTCTCCCCTGCCTCACCCACTGCTCCCTTAAACAATGTGTTTCAGTAGATCCAACTGTTCTGTTCCCCCATCTGTCTTTGGTGAATCCTCTCACTGCCCACACCTCTAGCCTGTACCCCAGCTCTTGTTTGCTTAAATAAATAAATCTTTTTTTAAAATATTAAAAGAACTGGAAAAAGAACAACAAAAACACCAAAGGATAATAAAAATTAAACAATGAAATAAAAATTAAGAAAACAATCCAAAAGATCAGTGAAACCAAAAATTGGTTCTTCAAAAAAATAAAATAGACAAACCTCTAACCAGGCTTGTTACTGGCCTGCAGCCGGCAGGAGGAGTGATCTCTGGCTCCCCTGCAAGTTAGTGTGGCAGTCCTACTTCAGAGACCTTTTATGTAGCAGTGTGCTGCCTGGATCGTGGAATGGACCAATCGGGTGTGAGCCTTGGGTTGACTGACACCAGGACTCCGCCTATCAGCACAAGTTAGTGATAGCAGAGCTCTTCTTGTAAATTACACTTCCTGAATTCTGGAACAGGCCAAAATGGACCAATCAGGTGCCATAAAATGGACCAATCAGACTGTGGGGGGGCACCTGAAGAAGTGAATATAAGGCCTGGTCGAAGGGAACTTAGGAATCCGTTGGGAGACATTTTGAGAAAGACCTGACGGGGATTTGGAGCAACCTGGAGGAGCAGATGGAGAAGCAGCAGCAGAGGAAGAAGAGCTCCTGCAGAGGAAGAGGAGACAGTTCCAGCCTTTGAAGGAAGGAGGGAAGCCTCTAGCCGCTGCCCTCTGAGGAGAGAGAGAGACTGGGACTCGGTCCTGGCTGTGACACTGACTGTAAGGAGCACTAAAGGCCCTGGGCCTGGTGTCTCAAAGAGCTGTTTATTGGTGGCATAAACCAACAACTCACAAGAGCTGTAACACTGGGTGTTCACTGGAACATCACCTCTGCAGGCCCGTAGTAGGCCATTGCTGCTGGACAGTGCTGCCTAGAACTGGTGACCAGTGACTGCCAATGCTGATGCTGTCTGGATGAAGCAGCCAGCCTCTTGTGGATACGTAAGCACTCTTGTTTCCCCCTGTTTGTAAATAAACCCCATGACTGTTGTTCCTGTAGCCCTTGCAATTGTGTGCATGGGTGAGAACCCACAGACAGTGACTTGTATAGGGCACTGTCCTCTGATAGGCTATAGCCCCTGTTGCTATAGCCCTTCATTCTGGTTTGTGACCTTTTGACCTTTAGGGGCTTTTTGGGGGCTCTCTGGACTCAGGCCCTCCTCTGGCCCCTGTCTCAGTCAGAGTAGCCTCCTCCCCCACCCCCCTGTTTCAGGCTGACAGGGGAAAAATGGACAAAGACTCAAAGAAATAGGATCACAAATGAAAGAGGAAAATCACTATAGACACAACAAATAATCAGAGACTACTATGAAGAGTTACATGCAAACAAGTTCAACAATCTAGAAGGGATGTACAAATTCCTACAACTTTACATTCATCACAGGTAGATAAAGAAGAACTAGAACATCTAAACACTCCAAATCACAAGCAGTGAAACTGAAACAGTAATCAAAATTCTCCCTGAAAAAAGCCAGGACCAGATGGCTTTACTAATGATTCTACCAAACATTCAGAAGTGAACTAGTGCCTATCCTCCACAAACTCCTTTAAAAAAAGGAAAAGGAAGGGATACTACCAAACATGTTTTAGGAAGCCAACATTACACTAATGCCAAAACCAAACAAAGACAACACGAAATAGAAAACTACAGGTTCATCTCTCAAATGAATACTAATGCAAAAATCTTCAATAACATCCTAGCCAACAATCCAACAATGCACCAAAAAGATAGTATCACCATGACCAAGTAGCATTTATTCCAGGGACACAAGGACGGTTCAACATCTAAATATCAATTAATGTAATCCATGACATCAATTAAAAGAAAAAGAAAAACCACATGATAAATCTCAATAGATGCTGAGAAATCATTCGACAAAGTTCAACATCCATTTATGATAAAGGCCCTTGAAATTATCAGGATAGAAGGAACTTACCTAAACATAATAAAGACCACACATGACAAGCCCATAACCAATATCATTCTTAATGGTGACAATCTGAAGGGCTTCCCCTTAAGATTTGGAACAAGACAAGGATGTCTACTCTCACCACTGCTTTTCAATATAATACTCCAAGTCCTAGCCAGAGCAAAAAGACATACAAGAAATCCAAATAGTGAAGGAAGAAGTAAAACCATCATCATTTGCAGGCAATATGATACTGTATAAAGAGAACCCAAAAACTCCACAGAAAAACTAATCAAAATAATCACCCAGTCTAGTATAGTAGCAGGATACAAAATCAACACTCAAAAACCAATAGCCTTCTTGTATCCAAGCAACATGAAGAAGAAGAAAAATTTTTAAATATCCCTTCAATAATTGACACCAAATAAAACAAATACTTGGAGTAAACTAACAAAAGAGGTAAAGGACCTATACAAAGAAAACTATAAAACATTAGTAAAAGAAAGAGAAGTCACAAAGATATTGAAAGTCACCCCTTGCACATGGATTGGAAGAATCAACAGTATCAAAATGACGATCCTACCAAAAGCAATTTACAGATTCAATGCTGTTGCAATAAATATTTCAATGACATTCTTCAAAAAAATAAAATACTGATGAAATTCACATGGATACACACATACACACAAAAAAAACCTTGAATACCCAAAGCTCTCCTCACAAAAAAGAAGGGAAAAGGAGGTATCACAATTCTGGGCTTCAAACCATACTACAAAGCCATAATAAATAAACTGCATGGTACTGGAACAAGAACTGACACACAGACCAATATAATCAAATAGAAAACCCAGAAATAAACCCACAGATATATGGACAACTAATATTTGACAGAGGAGCAAAATACATGCAAGGGAACAAAGACAGTTTGTTCAATGAATAGTGCTGGGAAAACTGGACTGCTACATGCAAAAGAACCATGGACAAAAACCAACTCAAAATGGATCAAAGACTTAGACATAAGACCTGAAACCATAAAATATTTAGAAGAAAGCATAGGCAATACCCTGGGCCTCCCTGGTGGCGCAGAGGGTTGAGCAGCGCACTATGAAGCAAACCGCAGCCACTGCAGCACGAGTTCGATCCCTGCTGCCGGCCAGGGAGGGGATCCACATGGTGCAGCAGACCTCTCCTGCTGTGCCCGCTGCTCCCCTCAGCAGTGTACCTCCGTTGATCTGCCTGTTCTGCTCCCCGCTCTCTGTGGTGAATCCTCTCACCCCCCACACCTCTGTCCTGTACCCCAGTGCTTGTATGCATAAATAAATAAATCTTTAAAAAAGAAAAAAAAGAAAGAAAGCATAGGCAATACCCTACATGACATACATCTCAGTAACATCTTTAAAGAGATAACACCTAAATCAAAGAAAATGAAGGACAGGATTACAGATGGGACTACAGCAAATGAAAGAGCTTCTGTACAGCAAAAGACATTACCTAAAACAAAGAGACACCCCACTGATTAGGAAAAAAATTTTGCACTGTGTACAACTGATAAGGAACTGATCACAAAGATCTACAAGGAACACATACAACTCAAGAAAAACAAAGTAAATAATCCAGTCAAAAAATGGGCAGAGAACTTAAGACACTTCTCCAAAGAAAAAATGCAAATGGTCAACAAGAATATGAAAAGATGTTCAACACCTCTCATAACCAGCGAAACACAAATAAAAACCAGCGTCAGGTGGTAATCTGATATTAGTAAGAATGGCACATATTAATAAAAAAAAACTAATAACTACAAATGTTGGTGAGGATGTGGTGAAATAGGAACACTCCTACACTGCTGGTGGGAATGCAAACTGGCCCAGCCTCTATGGAAAGCTGTATGTAGGCTCCCCAGTCTACTAAAAATGGAGCTACCATATGACCAGCAATACCATTCCTAGGGATTTACCCAAAGGACACAAAAACATTGATTCAAAAGATTACATGGACCCCCATGTTTAACACAGCATTATTTATAATAGGTAAGATCTGGAATCAATCCAAATGCCCAAAAATAGATGACTGGATCAAGAAAATATTCTATATAGAGACAATGGAATATTATTCAGCAATCAAAAAAGATAAACTAGTGCCATTCAAAGAAACATGGATGGAGCTAGAAGGGATTATGCTCAGTGAATTGAGTCATAAGCAAAATGAAAAATACCAGATTGTCTCATTTATAGGAGAAGCATAGGGAATCAAGAAAAAAAATAATGAAAACAACAACAAAACAAAAATAAACTGTCAACTACAAATCAGAGACAGTCTACATGGAAGAGGGAGGGATTGGGATTAAGGCAGGGACAGGAAGAGCATAAAGGACTGTGGTGATGGTGCATGTATGAATTGGTGGTAGAAATTCTATGGGGACTACACCTAGAAAAAAAAGCAACATTGTAAAGATATATATAAACAACCATTAATGAAAATAAATGAAAAATAATGTAATATATATAAATAAAATTTAAAAAGAAATAGTGAAAAATGCAACCAAACTGTCTATTGACTTTTTAACTAATTATGGAAAAGCCCAGCTGTTTGCAATGTGTGAGCCCCTGAGCTGACTGTGGCTTCAGTTGATTTTGTAGTGCATGCAAACTGGTTTTTAAGTGGCTGTCTATATTGATCACTATCAAGTATTTAGCTACTTCTCTCTCAATTAAGAGATATCAGAAAACCATAGCTTCATAAGATAATGTAGTCAATCTCATATCTAAATTCCATAGTTTCCCTTACAAATAACTCCCAAGAATTTGCAATGATAAGGATCATTCCAGATATAATGAGAGAGACAAGCAGAGACTTGTGATTCTTTCCCATTTTAGTTTATTGAATGATAAATAAAATAGCGGCTTGATGTGAAAACAGCTGCTGTTGAAGGCAGTTTCTGTTGAAAAGGCATTGATCAATCTGGATCTGAAACCAGGATTTCTCTAAGTGTTTTAGATCTGGTGATCTGGGACCAGGAGGTGCAATGCAGATGTTTTAGCATCTGTCAGAGGAAACTATTCTGTAAGATTCTTTCACTTCAGAGAATAATTTTAGATTGAACATGGCAATTGATTTTTAAAGCAAGAGGAGCAATTATGCCCAATGAGGGATGCAAAGCTAAGCACTCCCATAAAAATGAGACATTTCCAAAAAGAGGACTTATATGGTGTTCAGCAATGGGAAAAGTATGTTCTTAGATATGGTTCTGCTCTCTACTCCCTCTTTATGTGATCCCTCTGCAACCTTGAACAAGGTTTAAAACCCCATAGGCTGGGCCCTTCCTGGTGGCGCAGTGGGTTAAGTAACGCACTATGAAGCAAACTGCAGCCACTGCGGCACAAGTTCGATCCCTGCTGCCAGCCAGGGGGTGACCCACATGGCACAGCAGACCTCTCCTGCTGTGCCCGCTGCTCCCCTCAGCAGTGTATTTCGGTTGATCTGCCTGTGCTGTTCCCCACTCTGTCTGGTGGATTCTCTCACCCCCTGCACCTCTGGCCTGTACCCCCATGCTTGTACGCATAAATAAATCTTTAAAAAAAAAATCCACAGGCTGTTTTGTCATTCATCAAGTAGGTATGCAAGTGTACCTGCTCAAAAGGGAAAGAGCCAGATCATTTCATGAGGACCTGTTTTAAAAAAAAGAACCGTGATCCTAGGTGAATACAAAAGTATGACTTTGGTTTTGCCATAACTCTTTCTTGTTCTAA
This sequence comes from Galemys pyrenaicus, assembly GCA_019455555.1. Taxonomy (NCBI): domain Eukaryota; kingdom Metazoa; phylum Chordata; class Mammalia; order Eulipotyphla; family Talpidae; genus Galemys; species Galemys pyrenaicus. The sequence goes on along the minus strand of JAGFMF010011799.1, from coordinate 2,548,169 downwards.
AAGTTCGGTGATACCCTAAACAAAGCACCAGATGCTGCTGACTATCCATTTCTTCTTTATTAATACATTTGTGAATTTTAACAGCAACCACTCTTTACCAAGAGTAGCAGATCAAGTAAAGTCAGTAGTAATGAGAAAATCCTAAATTGTTTTCCGTGCCTGAAAAAAACAAGGTGAAATTTTCTTATTCAGTAAGAGCATGTTGCTTACAAATAGTGCATTCCCACTGAAAAAGTACTTTCACATGTAGAAACCAGGGACAACTCCAGAGCAGAGATTTCCTAACATCTAGGCTGTTTCTCTCTCTTTGATGTTTACTTCTACACTTAAATGATCCTGGAACACCATGAATAAGAATTTTTAAACTTTCAGGGAAAAAAAAAATTCCCCCAAAACATCCTAGCTATGGCAATGAAAATGAATATAAAACTTGGAGAAAGACAAGCCAGGTTTGGAATCCGGGCTTCCTCATGCTCAGAGGACATGCTCAGTCTCTTCTAATTCACTCAGTCCACATTTTATAATCAATTTATAGAAAATGAGGAGTATAATACCTCCCTCATGGGGTGATTAGCAGAATTAAATAATATGATGTATATAAAGTGTTGATACAGTTAACTCTTAATCATTGTTTAATCTCTTCATCTCAAAATTCAAGAAATTTTGCCTTATTTTGAGTTTAAATCTTTCCTGTTACATTTTATCTTTTCTTTCTTTTTACATTGTGGAAGATATCTGTCTGTCTATCTATCTTCCACAATGTATTCTAAGTATCTCACTGTACTCCAAGTTTTAGATTATGGAAGGAGGAAAATCTGAATATAAATCCTATGTCAAGTCACTGATCCTGATGTTAGCCAAATGCAGACAATCTGATACTGTATAACTCTTACAGAAAAAAATGTCTCTAAAACAGCACAATTATAAGAGACTTTTGTATCATATCACTTGTCCCACTATAACATCTTGAGGATAAGAGGAGAGAAACCCATTTCTACAACCAAGAAAAGGGATTACACTCTGAATAACCAGTAGGCTAAGGAAGTGGCCTGAATCATTTGGTTAAATAAGATGATAATGTCTTATCTCTTGTTTTTGTATTTATAGCAGAAGAAAATGATAGAGTTCTGGCACAAGAAAAATGCAGCATATATGGTATTTCGTTACTTTGAAAAAGGAGTAACTGAGTCTTCTGTCCTGATTCATTCTTTTATTTTTTTAAAAAGATTTATTTACTTATGCATACAAGAACTGGGGTACAGGCCAAAGGTGTGGGGGGGGGGTGAGAGGATTCACCAGAGACAGAATGGGGAACAGAACAGCAGACTGGCTGAAATGCACTGCTGAGGGGGAGCAGTGGGGGAGACAGGAGAGGTCTGCTGCGCCATGCAGGTCGCCAGAGATCGAAATCGTGCTGCAGTGACCACCAATAGCTTCATAGTGCTGCAACTTAACCCCTTGCACAGTGACTTTTTTTAAAATAAAAAAAATGAACTAGATTCGATACTCAAGAAGTATTTTGAATAAAAGTATTACAAAAGACCCTAAAAGTTTTCAAAGACCAGGACTGAATTCTTAAAAACAGCATGATTTTGTAAAGATTAAAGTATGATTTTGTTGAAATTACCACAGCCACATGAAAACTCCACCCATCTTTCAGGAATTAAACAGCAGCATTAGCAGCATACCAGCAAACAGCAAGGCTACAGGAAACCTAATTTACATCAGGGAAAAAAATGAAAGTTCAAATTTGAAAGAGCTCAGAGTAGAGCTTTGTCCCCAAACAGAGACTCATTAAGCACACCGTGTACTAACCAGTGTATTCTACTGGGATAAATTCAGAACTCCTGGCATATGAGATGTTAGGACTGGAGCAACTCTGAACCTCTTTTATAAAGGCATGAAAAACACGAGAAGTATGTGTCTGAACCTGCACCAACTCAGCTGCCATGCCCTCCTGTTTTGGCAAAAAAAAATTGGAAAACGCTTAATCTTCAAGTGATTATCTGTTCTCATCATGTTATTTTAATCCGTAAGTTAGGAAAGTAAAAATAAAATTTGAGAAAATTGTGTTAGTTACTAATAGATTAAGATTCTGTGTCTAAATCTAGATCAATATTGCCAATGATTTAACATTAACTTTACTTCTTTTACCTCACCTAGCAATTGACTTCATCAGGTACTACATAGATTGATTTATTTGCCAAAAAAAAAGAAATGCTATGTGTGTGGAACAAATACATATAAGGCAACACAGGAAAAAGAAAATATAAGAGGGCAATTCAAGGAAACTGAAAAAATAGGATAAAGTGAGTAATTAAATTATAGTAATAAAATCCATAAAGCAGGATTGGGACATGCACTAAGGAAAAAACAGAAAATAGAAGCAGCAAGGGGAAAGCAAGAAGTAGACATAGGGAGAAAAAAAGAAATGGTGAAGAAAGGAGAGAAGACAGTGAAGAAAAGTAGGGTTAGAAGTGGGTATGAAAACTGATAGGGCAAGAGGAACATAACTCACCATCTCAAACAGCTCCTGGCTAATAGAGCAAAAATGATTTTGGAACTGTTTGCTTCTAAAATACTTTGCATTTGTAGAATTTGCTCCTCTATTAATTGCAAAGGATAGGCATTTTTAACTGTTCGTGGTAGGCAGTGTACTGTGTTTGTACTCTTAAACAATGCCTCAGAACTGCCTCTTCAATGAGTATACAAGAAAATAGACCAAATCACTATAAAGGTACTATGTTGGAAAAATAATATGAGCATTAAAAAGTCCCGTAGGGGTAAATGTTCATGTAGGAACACAGGAAACCCCTTAGAGAAACAGAAGGAATTTCAAAGAAAGGCCAGATCTAGTGTCAAATAAGCTTACTATCTTAACTTCATGCATGACAAAACTGGAATCATAATTCTTTACTGAATAATTATTTCAGTCATACCATTCTGTAAAACCATTTAAGTTACAGAAATTCTAAATAAATAAATGCAGAGACTACAGCCACCCATATGAACAGATAAGAACATATTACAACTCTTCATAATAGATTTCTTTTTTTTTTAAGTCAGACACGGTTTATAATAGTTTATTTTATTTTATTACAGTGTTTGCTTTCTTTTCTAGGTGTAGTCCCCATAGAGTTTCCACCACCAATTCACCCGTGTGCCATCACCATTGTCCCTTGTGCTCTTCCTGTCCTAATATAAATTTTGAAGCCAATACTTCTTTTCTCATTTCACTTCTAAAATACAGTGGCAGACAGAATTTTAACCTCTATGATCTTTGCTCCCTGATATTACTTTCATACTTATTAAAGTAATATTGCTTTGCAAAGTAAAAGCATGTTGCAATGTAATTAAGATTACTAATAATCTTATTTTAAAATAAGGAAGTTATTCTTGATTATCCAAGCATACCCAATGTTATCATATGAGCTCTTAAAAGTAGAGGAGCAAGTGGAAAAATAAAGCAGAAGTGGAAATCAAAGGGATTCAGTGATTAAAATGACTTGATTTAAAGGTGAATGACCACATGGAAGACATGAAAAGGAACTGAACTCCTCCAATTACCTGAATAATCTTGTATATTGAAACATAAGTTTTATTTTTATTTAGACATGATGAGGTCAACAGATCAGGAGATGAGTGTCATTGAGAAGACAGTTTGTTACTCATAGTTTCAAAGAGGAGGGGCATGCCAAACCACACAGGAACAAGAAAGCACCATGGTGGGTAAGGAGACAGAGGGAGTGGGGGAAATGTGGGCATTTTACATTTACTGTGGCTTCCATGGGTAGGAATGGGTAAGGCAGGGTAAACCAGGTTTGGATTTGCTAACTTAAATATTTTCAGCAGGCATTAGGATGATTCCTAATTGTTTAGTACCTGCCTTGGAGTAATTAGAGCAGAGGAATAATGGCCCTGAGTATAAAACCAAATATAGGCTTTTAATCTACATATGAAAGAACATGCCTGGAGGTGAGTCATTTATAATCTCTAAAAATTGACTAGACCTGAAAAGGGTCAGATGCCAAAGCATCAGAAATACAGAAAATAAAAAGGTATAATAAATGCGGTTTGGGTATAGGTTCTTCCCAATAACTTCCAGAAAGTAATGCCATGCTATCAACTACTTGATTTTGGCTTTATGAGACCTTAACCAGAGAATCCAGCTATGTAAAGTCAGTCTTCTGCTCTACTAATCTATGAGATAACAAATAGATACTGTTTTAACCTGCTATATCTATGACAACTTGTTACAACAGCACAGAAAAACTAATACATATTCCAAATCCTCCTTGGTGGCAAACTTCTAATTAATTCTCTGCACATGTTATATTCTACAGAACATTCTACCCCATCACTTTCATAATTATAATCACACAAAAAATGGCTAATTAGACAAGCTGTATTCAATGACTATGTTTGGCAGGTTTCCATCAAAGTAAATATAAATATAACGTGAAATTTACAGTATTAGCCACTGTTAGAGCACAGAAGAAATTAAATCAAGACATTCTTAGGAAATTATTTTGAGTTTGTGAAGCTGAAATCCTTAAAACTTTACAGCGTCTTAAGGCTATGTGAGACATGATACTTAATAACCACAGAAAGCATCCTAATTATACAAATGACTACCTATATTAACATACATAATTGACCAGAACTTCAGATCAAGATGTTGTAAATTTGTGTTTTGAACCACTCTCCAGCTCAATAAGCTCATATCAATGAAAGATAAAATGCAAAAATGAAAATCTTAAAAAAAAAAAAGACCATACTTACAAAAATACAAACATCTCTGTGGAAAGGAAGAAATATTCAGTCATTCATTTAACTAGCTTTTAACCAGCACCAAAATGTGATACATTGTTTTAGACACAGGATACTACATTGAACAGAACAAAAACCATGCTTTTATGGAACTTATATTCCATTAGGAGAAAATTATAACAGAAACAGAAAGCAATAAACCAGGTGGATACAGCCAGTAAAGGCAGCCAGAGGCTTATCTCAGTAACTGTGATAAAGATTGAAAGTACAGTATCTGAGACAAAAGACAAAGCAAGTCTTGTGGCTGAATAAGAGACTGGGATAAAAAGGATGCTATATAACTGATTGCTGCCTTTGGCTATTTTTATATAAAACTATGTAGCCATCTACCTGATACAAAGGAAATAGCCTCACAGTTCAGCATTCTGATTCAGCTAGCATCATCTAAGTGATTGGCTCTGTATACCCCACTTACCAGTGGTAGCTGCTGATATATTCCTTATAAGAATTGACTCCAAACAGGGACAACAGTAGCTACCTTTGATAAATAAATTATTCATGTTGTAATGTATACCACTATTAAATGAAGAAAATTAAAGTATATAAGTATCAATCTGATAGGGAACAAAAGTAAAATGATTTTTTAAAGCATACTTGGTCAATATGGAAAGAAACCAAAAAATAAAAATGTAGAGCAGGTATGTCAAACAGAAAAAATAAATTTTAAAATAATATATTAGCAGGGCCCTCCCTGGTGGTGCAAAGGGTTAAGCACTGCACCATGAAGCATCCCCAGCCACCGCAGCATGAGTTCCATCCCAGCCAGGGAGGTGACCCACATGGAATGGTAAGACCTCTCATGCTTCACCAGCTGCTCCCCTAGCAGCATTTTTTTTTTTCACAATTAAATTTTTTTAATAAAATTTTTTTAATTTACATATATTTGACATCAATTGTAATCCCCATGTATTCCCCATCGCCGTAACACCAGTGCACCATCACCTCAGTCCCCCGTGCTCCCATCTGCCCTGCATCCTTTCCCTCTTCCCTCCCCACCAAGGGTCCCCAATGTGTCCTTGTCTTTTCATTTTTGGTTTTGTTTCTTTCTTGTTATTATTGTTGTTGTTCTTATTCCTTTCCTTGATCCTTATTTGGTTCCCTTATGTTCCTCCTAGGGGAGGAACCATCTGGTATTTTTCTTTTGCC
>JAGFMF010011799.1:2521813-2541999 GCA_019455555.1 Galemys pyrenaicus | reverse complement strand
GTGTAAGAGAGTTCCTTTTTCTCCACATCCCCGCCAACATTTGTTGTTGCTACTTTTTTTGAAATGTGCCATTCTCACTGGGGTGAGGTGGTATCTCAGTGGTTTTGATTTGCATTTCTCTGATGACAAGAGAAGTTGAGCATTTTTTCATATGCCTGCCGGCCATTCTAGCAGCATATTTCAATCAATCTGCCAGTTCTGTTTCCCACTCTGTCTCTGGTGAATCCCCTCACCACCACCCCCACATCTCTAGCCCGTACCCCAGTTCTTGATGCATATTTTTAAAAATATATATACACACACACATTAGTAGTTACATTCAATGTTAACAGACTAGATGTTCCTATTTAAGAAATAAAGATTTTCAAACTGGATTTTAAAAGGACATTAACGATTTCAGGTCAAGATGGCAGGCTAGCAGGACCCCAGAGTCACCTATGACACAGGCACAACAAAACTGCACCTAGATTGGAGCGGCTGTCTTTGAAAAAGAACAGAGAGTTTGATAATCTGTCTCTCTACTAAGAAAAGTAACAGAGACCACTGCAGAGGGCAGGAAAGCCTGAGACACAGTCCTACCAGGAACACTATCAGGGCACTGTGACCCAAGGTTGGGAGGGAATTCAGGGCCATGGATCCTCCCCCTGAGAACTGAAAGACTCACTTGCTCATAAATAACCCTTGCGCCTGGGAATTTTACAAGGGAACAACAGACTGTGGAATAGAGATCTCAGGTCAGAACATATAGGAGTATAGATGAAAAGGCATAAACCTAACTAAAGATACATTTCTTGACACTTAAAACTCAGCATGAGAAGCAAGAAGGGATAGTCTCTCCCTTGAACAGAGACACTTGTAGACACCTTCACTGTGCTCCCCTTTGTATAGAACTGGCATCAGTAAACACCACACTGATTGAACTAGGTAAGGAGCCAAGGCTTGAGGGTGACTCATCCACCATTCAGCCATCAGAGGCTTTTGTGACTTCCAATAAGCTCTCACATTTATAGGGCTATGCCAGCCCACAATAACTACTGGTGATTAGGCTTCCAGGGAAACCTAGTCTGTATAACTTGCTGAGAGCTAGGAGTTGTCATAGACCCCTACCAGGGCTATCCTATAAAAAATACCTGCCCACCAACCTGTACCTCCCAACTAGGACTCACTCACTCTCAGTGGCCTTGAGAGTGTGTACCTCTGGTGAAAACTTTATCTGTAAAGCTTTCTGGGAGCAAGCAGCAGTCATAAATCCCTCCCAGAGTTTGCCTTCATGTAGCCTCCACCCCCAGCCCCATGGCCCCATGGCCTCCTCCCCTGCCTGGGTTTGGCAGACTAGTCTGCTTGCTACTAAGACCACATCCTTCCATGGTTCCTGCCTAGGGCCCAAACCCACAGGCCCTCTACCACTTTGCTCTTGACTCAGTCTCAGGGAACAAACACTGCTGAACTTGCTGAGAACAGAACTAGGCTGTAGCTGAGGAGTTAGTTGCAACTCAAGTCTTCTGGGAAAGCTCTGCCAGTAGAATGTGCCTTCAACTAAGAATGGGTGCTCAACCCTCCCTCGACTAAGTGGCTATGGCACAGAGGGAAGACTGCACCATTCACACCCTGTGAGAAAAACCTCTATAGCAAAACCTCCTCTTTCCCTGCATCCTTGTAGGTTAGGCTCACAAGTCACTACCCTGCACGACCTGTTAAGTTCCTGTCATTCTGGATTGCAGCATCATTAGTCATCACCTTAGGCCTATATCTTATGACCTTCAGTTCGAACACAAGGTTGTTATACAAGGACAAGGAAGGAATCATTTAGTATCCATAGAAATAAACATAGCATACGTAAAAAATGAGGAGAGAGGGGAATCCATCCTAATTTATGGATCAAAACAAAACCCAGGGTAAAACACCCTAATGTAATAGCACTAAGTAAACCACCTGAAGATTTCAAAACAACTTCCTTAATAGTGTTTACTAAAATTAAGGTAACAATAGATAAACAAAATGAGAACTACAACAAGGACAGAATATAAAAATGAAAACGTTCCAAAAAGAAATCATAGAGCTAAAGAATACAATAATTAATCTAAAAAAATACAATACAGAGGACACAAAAAAGCAAGTGAGTTGGAAGGTAAGGTAGTGAAAGTATTCAAAAAGACCAGCAAACTAAGAGTTTTTTAAAATGATGATAATATAATAAAACTGTGAGACAATATCAAGAGGAACAACACTCACGTAATAGGGGTTATAAAAAGAAAAAAAAGAAAGGGGCGGAAATCTTTTTGAAAAAATAATAGCTAAAATTTCCAAAACATGGGGAAGGAAATGGACATCCATATCTAAAATTCAAAGAGCTCCAAACAAAAATAACCCAAACAGACATGCACCAAAACACATTATATTTAAATGACAAAAATGAAAGAGGAGGAGAGAATCTTAAAAGCAGCTTAAGAAAAGTGAACAGTCACATAAGGAAGTCCATAAGACTGTCAGATTTCTCAATAGAAATCTTACAGGCCAAAAGGGAATGGCACAATATATTCCAGTGCCAAAAGGAAAAGTCTTCAACCAAGAATATTCAATTCAGCTAGGTTAACACTCAGAACTGGGGCCTCCCTGGTGGCACAGTGGGTTAAGCAACTCACTGTGAAGCAAACCGCAGTCACTGCAGCAGGAGTTCAATCCCTGCCGCTGACCAGGGAGGGGACCCACATGGCACAGCAGACCTCTCCTGCCTCGCCCGCTGCTCCCCTCAGCAGTGTGTTTCAGTCTGCCTGTTGTGCTCCCCACTCTGTCTCTAGTGAATCCTCTCACCGCCCTGGACTCTGGCCTGTACCCCAACTCTTGTATGTATAAATAAATAAATCTTTAAAAAAAAAAAAAAAACCTCAGAACTGAAGCAATAAAGAGTTTTACAGAACCCTCCACGACCTCCCAAAAAAAACACACTAAAAGAATTCATCCCCACAAAATTGGCTTTGGCAAAATGAAAACAAACACCACTTAAAAGCCTCAAGTATTAAGTCTAAAACCTAAAATTTGTTGGATGGTGGAGGGGGTAATAATAAAAATGTGGGTGCTAGAATGAGCTCAAGATTAACTTGCTTTCAAACAAGCCTTCATATTTAGGTGCTCATGTTAGTGTACTTCCTTTTGGTTTCGTTTTTACCATAATTCATAATGGTTACTTATGTTGCATAGTCATCTCACAGTCAGTGGTATAGCGGTGATAAAGTGTGGACCTTGAGGGAAATGCGAAATGCTAGAGACAGTGCTGGGAGTATTAGAGAGAATCAGTTGCATGTTGTATTCCAAAATATTTAAGAATCACAGAAGGTGAAAACAGTAAAGTCATCCAGCCCTCCTCATCAGTACATTTGGGAGAGGGAGGAAATGAAGTCTAAATAAATGGCTTAATTAAAAGTAAAGTTTGAAACATAGGGCTCAATCCATATCCCAGTGTTCTTTATGCCATACCATCTTGTCGTGTAAAACCAAAGTCTTCTGGAGTGCAATTGTTTCTTTATGAGTTATGTAATGTGTGCCTTATAATAGACTCCTAGAATGAGCACTAAAACAAGAAGACTCCATGTTTTCAGATGCATCATAGGTAACTTTGATTATCTTTATTGTTTGCCTTGCCAGACTCAGACTCTGCTCTACGAGAGAAAGAAAAGGCACACAATATTTAAGTTCCTCAAATAAATTAGAAGTACTATAGGGATAAACACAGGATAAAAGCCTATCCCATGGTATAAAATTTTATATTAAGTGACATTTAAAAAATTATTTCCAATAACTTCCTAGTTTCTAAATTTAATCAAGAGTTCATTCAGAGTACGAAAATCAATCTAAATGTACTTACTTGATCACAAGAGCTAGTAATTATTGAAAAATTCTAAATCTCTTGTTAATATCAAATCACATTATTAAGCTGTTCTAAAAATGAAAAGAAATTTAAATGTAGCTTGACGAGAAGAAGAAAAAGGTGTTGAAACACTTCATTAATCTTCCTAATCATTGCAGAGAATAATAAAATATAAAATAGCCAAGTGAAGCTAATCAACATATAAAAATAGAAACCCATGGAAATGTCTTTCTAAGAACTGTAATATAAGTTTTAAAATTATCAGTCTCTCTTTTTTCTTATCTTCTAATATGTAGAATAGTAATCTCAAGTATATACTAGGAAAAGTCATAATAACATAAGGCCCATTTGGCTAACATGAGCCATTTTAGATTTGAATGTGAAGAGCTGTCAAAAATAATCTCAACACAGCTGTTACCAATTATACTTATTTTGACAACTGAAAATGAGTAAACAAACCAAAAATAGCTTAATATTTTGATCAATGTAGTTCCTTAATACTAAACAAAATAATTGTTCTTTCTTTTAGTTCAAAATTTAAGAATTACATTTTAATATTTAAAGAGGAAGGAATTATTTCTTAAGTACTGTAGAAGCTATAATACAACGTCAAGTGTGTAATGTAGAAAGTATTCCTTCATAAACAAAACAATTACAAAGAAGTCATTCTTAGTCTGTAATTCAGATATCAAGTCTACTCAAAATAACTTCATTAATAAAGGTTTCCATATTTTATATTTGAGAGATTAGACAGACAATATCAATACCAGTAACAATATAAATGTGAATTGCATCTCCTAAATATTTTCAATTCTGCCAAAAATCTTTTTCATGTGTGAAAACAAAAATATAAATAATAAAATTAGGTAGAAAGAGGAAAAAGAAAGGGAACATCAACAGAGTTGTCAAGAACACCAAATTTCTAGAATATACACTAAAAACAAACAAGGAGTTTGGGTTTGTTTTTCTTTTTGTTTTATTCTAGATTGCTATGAAATATTGTAAATCTTTGTAAATTGTAAATATTGTAAATTTACATCTTTCATCATGTAAATCTTTGGATTTTTTTTGGTTAAAATATCATTACAAATTAGCATTTTTTCTTTCAAGATTTCAATAAGATATTTCAATAGAAGTAAAAGGAATATCTCTCAGAAAGATGTAAAGACTCAAAGGTAGTTTCAACCTTATACATACAGGATACTAACAAGCTTGCCTGCTCCCAGATACCTATCCAGTTAACCTGAGATCATCCAAAATTTCCAGTAATTTGTTAGTCAGCAGAATTTGGGGGGAATAAGTAATTCTAAAAGATTCCTAGTTTTAAGGTGCATAATATTATATTAGTGCTAATTATTTTTTAGTTATAACTGACTGAGAAGAGGTATATAAGAAAACTACATTACTACAAGTCAGTGGCTATCCTTCCTTACCATGGAGAATAAGGGTCAAGACAAGATTCAGAGCATAGGGTTTTGCCTAAGGCAGATCTGTGGGGGGTTCTGAGTGTTGGGTACTTAAAGTCACATGGGAACAACCATGTTGTTCAGGCACTTTGGGATAGGAGGAGAAAATCCAAAGAACCACATTTTCCACTTCACCACTTGATGCCCTAAAAACCTTCCATTGACAGAGGTAGAACCATTCACAAAATAACAGCATTATTGGATATGTCAGAAGACAGCAACATGTTACATAACTATAAGATTTATGTCTTTCCAGATTTGAAGAAACGGGCTGTTTGTTTTGTTTCATTTTGTTTTTCATCTAAATATGATCCCCTGCTTTCTACCGACTCCTAGCTCCTCTTCTATGTGGTCCTGTTGCAGGCCAGGAATAAAACAGGATTAGTCATGACCACTGTACCTTAACATTAAACAACTCAGGCAGAATGTGGGAGCAAGCAGGGAGTAGTCATCCTTGTATATTTCTAAAATGAAATGCCACAACTTCCCTTGTTGGAAGTGTCAAGCCATTCCATGAATTAACATTAGGATCAAAACCAGATGATTATCCTGTTCAAAGATTACCCTGTTTTTCCCTAAGAAAAAATACAACCTAGTTAGCTTTTTTATAAAAAATAAACTTTTTAAAGTAAATATTTCAACAAAAAGTAACCACAATAATTTACTTGGGTAAAAGGGAGGGAGGGATAGAAAAGGAAAAGAGAAGTAAATTGAGGTTTGTGCGGAACATAAATAATTGGAATTCTGGACATGGACATGGATCTTTACCATTAGTAATTGTTCTGCTATTTTGGGGGAGAGGGGAAAGAAGCTAAGACTGAAAACATTCCAGGATTAAGCAGAGATGAAAGCACTAATTCCAGCGAGGATGGGGGATACAATTCTGAAATGCTGGAAAGCTTTGTTTTCCCCATGCTGTATCTTGGAACTACCAGATCAGAAGTTGGCAACTCTAGATTAAACATCAGAACAGCTGGGATGAGGAAACTCTTCACAGAAGGGCCACCCCAAAAGTCAGTAATGAAAAAATGCTGGAGGAATAAACACAACAAAATCCCTCAGGAAAACATATCTGACCACTGGATGGGTATCAGCCTTGTGTCATGTTTGGTATACTCTGGAAATTTTTCTTCCTTTAAAATAATAACTTTCTTTCTTTCAGAAAGATACCTGTTTTTCAGTTATTCAACAATCTGCACTGAAACTTCAGTCATACATATTTGTCACAAGGTACTATTTTTAGGGGAATTAGCCCAGTCCTGGATCTCAGATTCTAAAACATTACCTATAAAAATCACTGTATAGGAAGAAAGAAAATACTGAATAATCTGTTATCTTAGGAGAAGCAGGTTGGTTTTCTACAGTGTCATTTACCGTGAAGGACATGCAAAACCTGTATCAAATTCCTAGGATACCTCTTGGTAAAAGAATAATAGTTACCTAACCTTTATTCTACATCATTTTATCTATGTCAATCTACTTAGTTCCTTCTCTTGATTCCTCAATATCCAAGGTTTTGTCATCTCTCACCAAAAGTTATAGCCTTTTTTCAAATTGCAAGAAAGTAATTTCTTGTGAGAGAAACTGGGCAATAAATTTGGCACTAATTGTTTATACCTTCACATTACTTAGTAGCCTTCTTAGCACCTTCTCTTGACCTCTTAGGTCTTCCATGCAGCATGAAAACTGAAGGCATTTAAAAACTACAACAAGGAAAGAACCTAAGCCATGAGAGGGCCATCAAAACATCCCGAAAAATAATGTTGAAACAAGGATCAGAATCAAGAACAGATAAAGTGCTAAAATAAACAACAAAAGATTCAGTTCCTTAACTGAACTTTTCAACATTAAGTAGAATTCCTGAAAAACAAAACTTTGAAAGATAAATTGTGCTTTTCTCCCATGGAATAATGAATTATCTAAATAAATTTAAATAAAACACTGGAATATATTGATTTTGGGATGCTATATGGAGAGATACACTTTCTTCTTTAAACTTAGGACAAAATAGAGTTCAAATTCAATACATGAGATTTGAGTTAGACTCTTTTTTCCTATCTGACTTTAAGCAAACAAGTCACTTGAATTTGACACCAAAAGATCCTGAAGAATCTACAATAGTTATTGGACAGCACTTCCTGAATAAAACTAGGTGAGCGCTCCCTTAAACCAGAGGCAGACTATGTACTCACCTTCCCCCTCATGTATCACACCTGCAATGACAGCCAATATTTAATGTAGAAACTGGGAAAAGGCCTAAAGATTCCCCAGATATTCCAGTCTGGAATGATTGTCTTAGTTCTTATTATGCTGTCTTCTGTAGGGCTGATAACTATGTGAAGAGCTATAGTTCCCAGTATCATCTTACAATTAACCACATAACCTAGTTTCTTTATTATCAATTTATCCAGCCATATTTTCCCTGATTTTAGATCCCTTAGTATTTGTAGATACCCCTGGAGTTCAGTTATTGTGCATGTTTTGTTTATAGACATATTTTGTTTATTGTACATATTGTTTATGGAACAGGGTGAAATTTCCCGTTTCTAAAGATGGAATGACTACAAAACTCCTTTTTCTTGCCCTCAGTTTCCAGCCTGCTCCAAGTCCAGGAGTCCTTAATCCGCTCTCCCTATTGGACCCTCCTTTGTGCTGCGGGTCAGCCTTTGGCTCCTTGTTCCCGAAACAGCATGAACAGTGCCAGCTCTGTGGCCTGTGTCTAAGCCTGAGAACAAGGGTTAGGGGACTCTGCCTGTGGATTGCTGGCTTAAAGAACAGGTCTGTTCATAAATCAGAGTCCAGGGTCTTTAGCACCAAAACAGTGCAACTAAAAGAACAGGGGAGAGGTGGAGGGGAGTTAGCCTACCCCAGGGAAGGGAATGAGAGGGTTAGTTGGTTCTTGGAGCAGAGACTTTGGGAAAAAAATAACTTTTGATGTAAGAACATGATCCAGAAATTATAACCAAATCTATTAAAGATTATTTTTTTCTTGAATTTCCAGTAAAACAATATCATGTTTACCAAATTCATGCGATATCTTTTCCTGGAACTGAACTAAAATACTATTTTGTCTTTGGAGGAAAATGGAGGTAATACCAACCTCCTCAACACAGTTGTGAGAATTAAATGCAGCAATGTTTGCAAGTGCTAGCACGTGGAAAGCTAATAGTAATAATAGCTGAACTCTATCCAGCAATGCCAGGTATTGCTTATAGGTATTTAATCTAAGCCTCACAGCAATACTGTGATTTATATGCTGTTTGTAGTCACACTTCACAGATGAGGAAATTGAGGCTAAATAATTTGTCTGGGCTCTATCAGTTAGGAATTGTAAAGTAGTAGTAGTAGTAGATTCTAGTATTTTTACCAAGTCATCAATCTGCTACTACCATTCATTATTCATCATGTCCCCAGTACAAGCACTCAATAACTATCTTGAATTGAATTTTATCTCTCAGCATTAAAGAAAAATTAAGCAATCCAGTCAATCAAATTACTAACATTTTTACTCACAATATCAAAAAGCATGATTCTCATTTCTCAAAGCTAGTTTTTATTTATTTGAGTAAATTAAATGGGAGTCTATGTATATAGAGTACACTCTACTATTCGTGAAATTGCCAGAAAAAATACAGAGTAATATGGCTTATGAATATAAATATAAGTATCCTGAGCAAAATACTAGCAATATATAAAAAGCAATATATAAAAAGAATTATAGCTTGTAGTCTAGTAGAATTTATCCCAAGAAAACACAGTTATTTAATAACCAAAATTCAATATGATAGTCATGAGTATCTTTAAGGGTATATTATCATTTTACTAAGAAGCAAATTTTAACAACAAATAATGCAAGACTTATATGTAAGCACCAGTCATGAAGATGTGCCTGGTGCGTGCACCGAGAGAATCCACTGAGGAGGTAAATTTGCCCTTTTCAGATCAGGGAGTACGTCCTATATAGTTGTGGATGAAAGGGTTTCTTTATGGAAAAGTAGACGTGAAAAGTCAACCAACAGAGCTACAGGAGTATCCATGAATTTAGGAATTCAAAAAGGATTTGGCACAGATCCTTAGTGGAGAATATGATCACATAGAATGAGATTAATTATGAAAATTAAATCATATCATGTCAAATCTGCCAAATTGTAAAAACAAATAGATTTTTTAAAAATCAGCAAAAAATTCTGGTGCAAACTTTCAAAATCCAGTTCATCTTTATCTTATCATTTTCTAAGTTGTGATATGTTCATAGTTTCTTTTCCATTTATCTTCAGGAAGTTTTTTTAAAACTTTTACATTTTATGTCAAGCCTGCCATAATGAATGGATTTAAAATTGCATGCAGAAAATATGAAAATGTTTTGCATTGTAACATTAACTTAACTATATTAAAAGTAAATATCATGTTCTTTTGACATCAAGAGTAAACTAATAGCTCAGAAACAACATTGTGATCTGACTAAATTAATGTTACTATGGAAATGATATTTTCAATTTCCTGACCCTTAAGCTGATTTCAGCAGTGCAATATACCATGTTTTCCATTTTGCTGCTGTAGTTTAGAAAATCATGCTGCAAACCAAAGTTATTAAAGGATTACTAAAACTAGGAAGTAAAAGTATGAAACAATATTTTTTTAATATGTTCAGTTATATGTCATCTATGGTTCATTCCATAACCCAAGTCCTCATCTGACTTGTCTGTATTTTTCCCAACAGTTTGCTGGCAGATTCACAAACTCAAATAAATAGAATTTTTCCACTATCTAATTCTGAATTTGGCAAGGAAACTCAATGATGAATCGCTTCCTACCTCAAAAAAAAAAAATGTTTTCTTTTATACATTTCTTTTATACACTCACCCATACTCTCTCAAGTCTTTAAATGAGACAACACAACTTCGTTGGGGAGTTATTTCAATCCTATGCTTTACAAGAATAAATCATATACAAATTTAATCCTAAAATCAGGCCTCCCTGGTGGTGTAGGTTTTAAGCCTTAGCACTATCGCTGTTGTGGGGGCCTGCACTCTGAAGTTATCACTAGCCACTGCAGCATGCATTCAATCCCCGGCCAGGGAGCTGACCCATATGGTGCTTCAGACCGCTCCTGTCTTACCTGCTGCTCCCCTCAGCAGTGTATTTCAGTAAATACACTTGGTCTGCTCCCCACTCTGCCTCTGTTGAATCCTCTCACCCCTTGAACCTCTGGTCGACACTCCAGGTTTTGTATGCATAAGTAAATCTTTGAAAACAAAATACAAGTTTAATACTAAAACTTAAAGTAGGAATGATTGATTTTTTCCACCACTTTCTATTTTGTATTATTTCCAGGACATCTGAGGAGAAGTCTCATAGGATATATCACCATGAAGAGGACATTCCTTTATATCCTGAACTAGTCATAAAGGCCTCACACAATAGCAGGTACTATAGGCTCACAATTTTGATTACATCCCAATTTGATACTTTTTTTAAAATTCAAATGCTCCCCAATTTGCGAAACATTTAACAATCTAATTTGTATAGATTAGAATAGTAAAATACTTGGAACAATATTTTTTTATTATTTCCTTCACCATGCACAGGTGAGTGAAAAGTCTTTTATCTAAAAATGCTTTTCCTGCTAATTTTTTTCCTACTTTTTCAATTTAATCTTAGTCTCAGCCACTCTCTACCTACCAAGTCTACTTTTTATTATAATATTTTCCAAAAAAGTCAGAAAAGCTCATTTATTCTATTTCAAAATTAATAACATGAACCACTTATAAACAACTTATATGTAAACAACTTATAATTTCTTTTTGGAAAAAGACAAACTTGGATTATATGTGGAATTTGACTGTAGAATCTCATTGCTCTACTTCCACTACAAGTCTCTACCCCAAAAACCAACCACTTAAGCAGGAAGGATAGAGGAATGAAGGAGGGGATTAATTCTTTTTCAAGCATCACTTATTTTTTTAAGATTTTATTTATTTATACATACAAGAAGTGGGGAATAGGCCAGAGGTGTGGTGGGTAAAAGGATTCACCAGAGGTAGAGTGGGGAACAGAACAGGCAGATCAAGTGAAATACACTGCTGAGGGGAGCAGCAGGCAAGGCAGGAGAGGTCTGCCGTGCCAAGTGGTCACCTCCCTGGCCAGGGATTGAACTTGTGCAGCGGTGGCTGCAGAAGTTCCACAGTGCTGGGCTCAGCCCCTGTGCCACCAGGGAGGCCCCAAGTAGCACTTTCAGTCAATGTGAAGAAAACTGTCCCCAGGGCACTATTTTAAGGAGATTTGTGAACTTACAAACCATGTTGTCTCCAAAGTAATTCTGATCATGTCAGATTAAAAAACTTCACTGATCGTCTTTATTTCTCCATTGCGTACCTGCTAAAATTACAAAAAATTCTTAATAATCTGGAATAATAAATGTCTGAGCCCTTAATTCCTACTCTCTCACCTAAATTCTCTCCTCTAAACAGTGCAGGGAGAATTTTAAATTCCTTCCAGTGGGAACTGATGTGTGCTGTGGACCAGGAAAGCTATGTAGTTTATTTTAGCTTCTCTTTCCCTAGTGTGATTTTTCTTGGCATTATCCTGTTCTTTCTTCACAATTCTATGTTGATTGTGTTGGGAGTGGATCCCTTAGATCATTAAACCATAAAGAGTTACACCCATACTGATAGAAAGGGACAACACCCAGAGATCCTGGACTTGGAACTTTTATTAGATTCTAGGTTGTCTCCATTTGAAGAGAGGTTGTAAATTCATGAAATAGTGTATGGATAGGAAATAGCATATGTATGCATGCTGAGTAACCACAGATAGACTGATTCTCTGGTTCAGAGACTCCTTTCTGTGGAGAAACCATGCTATTTGAGTGTTGGCAAACCACATCTTTAGACTCTTTTGTCTAAGCCAATCATTGTGATCCCATCCTCCTTGTAAAAATTTTAGCTATTAGGAGGAATATGAAAGAACAACAACAACAAAGAATAAGCTCAAGGAATTGGGCAATTATAACCAAAAGTAAACAAAAAAACTCAACAAGACCAAAAAGCYAGGATAAACCAAAGKGACCATGGTGGGGGAGSGGAAGGGGGGAGGGCAAAGACGGGGATGAGGGCAGAGGGTGCACAAGGGACTGAGGTGATGGTGCACGGGTGAAATGGTGGTGGGTACTCCCTGGGGACTACAAATGATGTCAAATATAATTAATAAATTAAAAAAAATTTTTAGCTGGGTTACCCAGACAGGTCTAAGCCATTTAGTTTCTATTATACTTCCTGTTACTGTGATTAGTTTAAGGATGGTATAACCAGAGCAAATCTAAGAACTTTTATTTAAAGGCTAAAAGCAGCAGCTATCTTCTCCCAGATGTGACTAGAGAACCACGTATATCAGATATAATAGCTAGACTCCAAAATGACCTCCAGTAATTCAGCCTCTAATAGCCATGCTTCTGTATAATCCCCTCTCACTAGTTGGCAAATTTGGTCGGATGAGTGAGAGACATGGCAGAATTGATGGTATATCACTGTTAAGATTACATTAAAAACCCTTGCTTCTTTCCCTCCCTCTCCTATCATTCACTTTGAGGTCAGCCAGCTTCTAGGTCATGAGGAACCCATAGAGAGGCTTGTCAGACAAGGAACTGAAGCCTCCAGCCAAAGGGTACATAAGTGAATTTGGAAGCAGATTCTTTAGTCCCAATAAAGCCTCAGATGACCACAGTCTGGCTGATCCATTGAATGCAACCCTGTGAGGGGCTCAGAGCCATTCAGCTAAGCTGTGACTAGGTTCCTGTAACACAAACTGCCAGAAAATAAATGTTTATGTTTAATCTGCTAAATTTTATCTGGGAATTTTTTATGGAGCAATAGAAAATTCATACGCCTAAGGAACCATCTGGCAATTAAAAAGAAGGTAAAGAAAGGGCTTTCCAAAAACAAGGGGCAACAGCCTTAATTCACCTACCTCTGAAGCCCACTTTACCTCTAGATCTCTTCCGTAACATGAGCCAATTCAAGAATTTGAGTTAGCTTTTCTAGCGTTCGCCAAAATAAATAAAATAGGCTGCTGCAGAATTCATTTGAGAGTTTTCAACGCCTTCAATTGCCTTGCAAACTATCCCATTGCTGCCCCTTTGATGATGTAGCAGCCCTTTGCCTCTGTCCATCTTTCATGGGACTGTTCAAGCCTCCCCTTCTCTGACCTAATGACCTCTGCAAGACAGTCTCTAAGCAATCTAAATGCATACAGCACTTTTGCTGTCACTTCTATTTATTTGGCACTTACACACCACACTATCTTTGATTAGTATATGTTAATCTATATCATAACCTCCTTGAATATCAGGGTGAATTTATATAATTTTAAATAGGTAGTATTTTGTAGAAGGCAATCTTTAATACACTGTTTGATTGACTCTATTAGTCTCTCAGGATTTCTTATGCATAAGTGAATTACCTGGCTTGAAAGTACTAATCTTCATTTTGGTAGGTCAGGTGCCAAGATACCTGCAATGGCAAAAGGAAAAATGAAAAGAAATGAAGGGGTTCTCTTTCTTCTGACCAATGTTCCCATCACTTGGACATCAGTTATGCAAGTCTTTAAAGGTACTACTTGGCTACAGACAACATCATTCCATTAAGGGCCTCCCTGGCAGCACAAGGGGTTAAGGCTCAGCACTCCAAAGATATCACCAGCTACTGCAGCATGTGTTCCATCCCTGGCCAGGGAGCTGACCCATGGTGCTTCAGACCTCTCCTATCTCACCTACTGCTCCCCTCAGCAATGTATTTCAGTTGATCCACCTGACTGCACCCCACTCTGTCTCTGGTGAATCCGCTCATCCCCCACACCTCTGGCCTACACCCCAGTTCTTGTATGCATAAACAATAAAAATAAATCTTTTTAAAAAATCATTCCATTCAGCTCTCTGTATGTTTTAAAAGGGTATACAGTTGTCCAGGAAAGTTATGGTTATTACATATATTTTTGAAGTATGTGTAATTGTCATGTTAAGTAGCCTGAACTCATTAAAATATAAAGAAAAAGTACCTCTTTTTTCCAGTTACTACCTTAATCCTGCTCTGGTAAATATCCCTTTCCCATCTCTTAACATTCTGGACAGTTCCCACAACTTTGAATTAACTACATGAGTAAAAAGTCCAGTCCAGGGCCTCCCTGGTGATGCAAGCAGTTGAATTGTAGTACTGTGAAACTATCGGCAGCCACACAGCAAGAGTTCGATCCCCAGCCAGGGAGCTGACCCACATGGCACAGCAGACCTCTCCTGTCTCCCTGCTGCTCACCTGGCAGTGTATTTCGGTAGGTCTCCCTGTTGTGTTCTCCACTCTGTCTCTGGTGAATCTTCTCATCCCCCTCACCTTTGGCCTGTACCCCAGTTCCTATATGCATAAATAATTTTTTTAAAAGTCTAGTCCACTCTAAGACTTCATTTTCAGCTCCTTTCTTGCAGCTCAGGCATTTGTGGCCAGCGCCTAAAATGGGAACAAGGATTCATCTCCTTCTTCATTCCTCTACCCTTCCCTCTTAACTGTTTGGGGTGAATACTTTATAGCAGAGGGAGAGCGATAAAGGAACAAGTGTCTCACTCCAGGGCTGTACTGAATTCTTCTCTGGACTGGTGTTGCTGATTGATCTCTGTGGGGAAAAATTCCCAGTAAGGGCTCTTTCAGAGGGTGCATGCATAAGAGTTCTTTAGGAACTTCCCTGGGTTTAGTTTCCATTTGCTCTTATAATACCCCCTCAGTTGCTATTCCTGGCATTATACCCATTGCTTTTGGACAGGATGAGTCAGTTCAAATTCAACTACTTCCGTGGAGGTTTCTTGACTTCAGGAGACCTATACCTCCCTGCCACGGGTAAGACATGTGAGGACAAATTAGGTAGACGATATTCCACTGCCTCACTTTTCTCTGCCCTGTTATGTCACTTGGATTCTCTGTTCTTATTTGCATAGGCACTGGGGTCAGAATAGCAGTTTGATGACTAAGAACAAAGATAACTCTTTTAACTTCACTCTCTGTAGATTGTTTAAGAGCACCCCCTCTTTGGTTTCAAGGAGCACCCACAGTACTTTCACTAAAGACTAGTGACTCTAGTCTTTGACTTAAAGTCAAAACTTTAAGTGGATTGGACATTTGGGGTGGTTCAGTCTCAGCAAATGAAGGAGAGGCAGGGATTGCAGAGTCATTTCATCTGACTTTTATTAAGTCCCTTCAGTGGTGGTACTTTGTGATATTCCCTGCCCCCGTTGTTCTCAGGATATTGTCTTGGTGCTGAGTTCCTGCCTGTCAGCTAGGTGTAGAGTCACACAGGGGGCCTCTCATCAAAGGCAAAAGTCCTGGTATGAGAAACACTGGGAAACCAGTATCTTCTGAAAACAGCAGGCAGATATTAGAATAGAAATAATATGCTTTGACTAGTAGGAACAATGGAGCCCCCCAGGCAATAGTCCCTGGTCAATCCACCCTTGTTTACATCCTGGATAATGCATCTCCCAGGCATGTACACTCCCTATCTACTTGCCCCACCTTTGTACTTGATGCTAATAAATAAGGGACTGCTTTTGGTTCAGGGCTACACATGACATCCCTGCATAGCCCTTCTGAGGCTTCTCATTGCTCCACATGGACTTTGAGTGATCATTTCCTCACCCCATGCTGCTTCTAACACTGCCACCCACAAGGTGACAGCACTTGGTTTCTTATATTCAGAATATGGAGTTCTTGGTACCTCTTCATCCTTAGCTTTGACTTCCAGTCATCAATTGCCCATACATCAAATGCATACAACAGAGAAAGAGAACCTGGTGTGTGGGAAGAACTGAATTCTTATCTCTGCTCATCAGCATTGGCTAGCACAACAGGGTTATAATAGTCTTAATTCTATATATTTTCTCTTTTTTTTAAAGATTTATTTATGCATACAAGAGCTGGGGCACAAGCCAGAGTTGGGGGAGGTGAGAGGACTCACCAGAGACAGAGTGGGAACAGAACAGACAGAATACACTGCTGAGGGGAATAGCAGGCAAGGCAGGAGAGTTCTGCTGCGCCATGTGGGTCCCCTCCCTGGCGGGCATCAAACTTGCACTGCTGTGCCTCAGATGCTTCACATTGTAGCACTCAACCTACTGCACCACCAGGGAGGCCCATTAATTCTATATATTTTCTCACCTATAAAATGAGAATACTATTTACTTGATTGATCGGTTCATA
Source organism: Galemys pyrenaicus (assembly GCA_019455555.1). Lineage (NCBI taxonomy): Eukaryota > Metazoa > Chordata > Mammalia > Eulipotyphla > Talpidae > Galemys > Galemys pyrenaicus. The sequence continues at coordinate 2,525,434 of JAGFMF010011799.1, read as the reverse complement.
CATACACAGGATAAAAACATAGAATCACACTAATTTTATTCAGTATTTAGGTTGTGTCTATAAAAGAATATCCAGTGAAAAACTAAATGATTTATGCCAGTTATTAGCACTGATAATACTACTTTGTCATGTTTTATGTGTGAGCTAATAAAACCGTTGTACAAATTAAATGTGATCATGCATGAGGAAGACTTGATATAAAGTGCTCAATTGATATTATCCATCATTATTATCTTTGTGACCTTAGTGAAATCATTTAAGCTCTCCAAATCTCCATTTCTTCATTTTTAATTGAGGATAATAGAATTCTGAAGATTCTATGAAACCTTATATCTAAAAGCACTATAAATTTTGTAAATATTTTATATTTTATATGAAACAATAACATTGGACCTTTAAATTATTTTCCTGCTCTAAAATGCTAGGCATTTACTATACACAATAATGAAAAAAAGAAAAATGGTCACTTTTCAACAGGGTATATTAGTCATTAGTAAATAAAATCCATAAACACTGCCTCAATTCTACCCATGAAAATTCTTTTTTTTAACTTATTTATGTAGAAAAACTAGGGTGTAGACCAGAGGTGGGGGTGCGGTGAGATAATCACCAGAGATAGAATGGGGAGCAGAACAGGCAGACTTACTGAAATACACTGCTAAGGGGAACAGCAGGCGAGACCAGAGAGGTCTGCTATGCCATAGGTGGGTTAGCTCCTGGCTAGGGATCAAACTCAGCGATGACAGCGCTGAGACTAAACCCCTAAGATACCAGGGAGGCCCCTAAGCATGAAATTTTCTTTCTTCCATCCTACCCTCAAATATGAGCTAATCATATCAAAAATATTAACTTTGTTTTAGAAATTCCAAACTATACTATATTAACTTGCTTGTTAAAGAAAGTATAAAGTACATTTAAAAAGTAAAAATTTTCTAAAGACCTTTTTAATTTCATGGGTCAATCTTTCAGAAATATCTTAACCATATCAATCACTGAAATAAATGGCCACAGAAGGACTTGCCAAGTCAAGAGGATTACATCTATAGATGTAGACCCCGAGGCAGCAGGGGAAAATGAACATACTTTATGACAGCATTTTATTTAAAAGCTAAGAGGAAGAAGGGAAATCTATCAGGAAATAGACCAAAATATTGATGACATTTTCTTTTGGAGGGGAATTGGCAATGTTCATTTTCTTATTTATGCTTTATCAAATGTTCTAAATTTTCTACAGTGAAAAATATAAGCTTTGTGATCTGGGAGGCAATGTCAACCTAAAGTAGGAAAGAACTCCCTTGAAAATCTGGCCTGAAAGGTCCCTGGTGAGAAAGAAGGGAACCAGAATTCTCCCTGCCCCTCCACATCAGCTATCAAGGAGCCGAGTGTGAAGCAGAAACTAAATAGTACAAGAACATAAATAACTTTGGTGATTCAAAATGTCCCTGAATACTCAAAATGTATAAAGCTATGCATAAAATATGAATGTGTATTGAGCCCTATTACATAACAAGCACTATCCTATATTATTTACAGCATTTCCAGGAAAAGTAATGGTGCTTTATTTCCACAATTTACTTTCTCATTATGTCCCTGTCACTTTAATCCTAGGACATAGATATTATAATCCACATTTTACAAATTTAAAAAAAGTAATATTTAAAGAGAGGATAAATTCTCACTGGTGAAAAGCTGAAGGCTTTTCTTTTGAGATCTGGAACAAGACAAGGATGTCCACTCATACCACTGCTTTTCAATATAAAGCTGGAAGTTCTAGTCAGAGCAATAAGATGAGAAAAAGGCACAGAAGGAAACCAAATAGGGAGAAAAGAAGTAAAACTGATTATTTGCAGGTGATATGATAATATACATACAAAAGCCCAAAAACTCCACAGAAAAACTAATCAAAATAATAAACCAGTTTAGTAAAGTAGCAGGATCAAAATCAACACACAAAAATCAGTATATCAAAACAGTCAACCTGAAGAAGAAATCTTTAAAAAGCCATCCCTTTTATAATTGAAACAAAAAAACTCAAATACTTGGGACTAACCCTAACAAAACAGGTGAAGAACCAACAGAAAGAAAAATATAAAACATTGTTAAAAGAAATAGAAGACACGAAGAAATGGAAAGACCTACCCCTGCACATGGGTTGGAAGAATTAATATTATCAAAAGGACCATCCTACCAAAAGCAATTTACAGATCCAATGCGCCAATAAAAATTTCAATGACATTTTCAAAGAAATAAAGCAAATGTTGATGAAATTCATATGCAACCACAAAAAACCTCAATTAGCCAAAACTTTCCTGACTAAAAAGAAGGGGAATGGAGGTATCACAATTCCAGACTTCCAACTACACTACAAAGCCATAATAATTAAAACTCCATGGTACTGGAACAAAAACAGACACACAGACCAATTAAATCAAATAGAAAACAAAGAAATAAACTTACAGATTTATGGACAACTAATATTTGACAAAGGAACAAAAAATAGGATATGGAACAAAGACAGTATTTTTAATGGTGCTGGAAAAACTGGACTGCTACATGCAAAAAAAATGATGCTAGACTACTACCTATCACCCTGCACAAAAATCAGCTGAAAATAGATCAAAGAATTAGACATGACCTCCCTGGTAGTGCAAGGGATTAGCACCACACTGTGGGGATTCCGCAGACACTGCAGCACAAGTTCGATCTTTAACCAGGGAGGGGACATACATGGCACAGCAGACCTCTCCTGCCTTGCCCCTTGCTCCCCTCAGCAGTATATTTCAATCAATCTGCCTGTTCTGTTCCCCACTCTACCTCTGGTGAATCCTCTTACCCCCTGTACCTCTGGCCTGAACCCCAGCTCTTCTATGATAAATAAAATCTTTTAAAAAAATTAGATGTAAGACCAGAAAACTATAAAATATATAGAAGATAATATATGCAAAATACTACATGACATATACCTTAATAGCATCTTTAAAGACACATCACTGAAAGCAAAGAAAGTGAAGGAAAAGATAAATATCAGGGACTATATCAAATTAAAGAACTTCTGTACAGCAAAAGAAACATTACCCAAAACAAAGAGACACCCTACCAATTAGGAAAAAATTTTTGCACTCCATACAACTAATAAGGGACTGATCACAAAGATCTACAAAAGAACTCACATGACTCAAGAAAAATAAAGAAACAATCCAGTCAACAATCCATTCAAAAAATGGGGAGAAGAACCTAAGATACTTCTCCAAAGAGGAAATGCAAATGACCAACAGGCATATGAAAAAGTGTTCAACATCCCTCATAACCAAGGAAATGGAAATTAAAATCACAATGTGATACCACCTTACATCATTAAGAATGGCACATATTGAAAAAAAAAAAAAACAGCAACTGCAAATTTGGCAAGGATGTGGTAAAAGAGAACTCTCCTACACTGCTAGCAGGAATGCAATCTGGTCCAACTTCTTTTTTTTATTATTTATATCTATTTGCCATCAATTGTAATCCCCATGTATGGGGACATCACCATCTCACCAGTGCACCATCACCTCAGTCCCTCGTGCTCCCATCTTCCCTCAACCCTCCCCCTCCCCTCCCCACCAAGTGTCCCCAGTCTGT
>JAGFMF010011799.1:2504816-2521763 GCA_019455555.1 Galemys pyrenaicus | reverse complement strand
CGTGTATATGTACCACAGCTTCCCGATCCACTCATCTGTTTTTGGGCATTTAGGTTGTTTCTAGGTCTTACCTATTGTAAAGAGTGCTGCTATAAACATGGGGGTGCAGGTATTCTTTTGAATCAGTGTATTAATGTCTTTTGGGTCTATTCCTAGGAGTGGGATTGCTGGATCATATGAAAGTTCCATTCTTAGTAGATTGAGGTTCCATAATGGTTGGACCTAATCAGGTCCAACTTCTATGGAAAGTTGTATGAAGATTCCTCAGCCTACTAAAAATGGAGCTACCATATGACCCAGCAATGCCACTCCTAGGGATTTACCCAACTGACAAAAAAACATTAATTCAAAAGAATACATGCACCTATATGTTTATTGGAGCACTATTTGTAATAGGTAAGACTTGGAATCATCCAAGTGCCCAAAAATAGACAGCTGGATCAAGAAGATGTGCTCTATATACACAATGGAATACTATTCATCAATCAAAAAAAAAAAAAAAGAAACTAATACCCTTCACAGAAACATGGGTGGAACTTGAAAGGATTTGTTCAGTGAAATAAGTCAGAAGGAAAAAGAAAAATACCAGATGGGCTCACTTATAGGAAGAATAAAGGAGATCACGGGGAAAATAATAATAATAGCACAACAACAACAAAATACACACAACAAAACCAAACAAAATAAACAAACAACTACAAATCAGAGACATTCTGCAGAAAGAGGGAGGGACTGGGATCAAGGCAGGAAGGGGAAGAGCAGAAACAACTATGGTGAATTGGTGGTGGAAACTCTATAGGGACTATACCTAGAAAAGAAAGCAAAACTCGGGCCTCCCCTGGTGGTGCAGTGGGTTAAGCAACGCACTACGAAGCAAATCGCAGCCACTGAAGCACGAGTTCGATCCCTGCTGGGCAGACCTCTCCTGCTGTGCCCGCTGCTCCCCTCAGCAGTGTACTTCCGTTGATCTGCCTGTTCTGCTCCCGGCTCTCTGTGGTGAATCCTCTCACCCCCCAACGCCTCTGGCCTGTGCCCCAGTGCTTGTATGCATAAATAAATAAATCTTTAAAAAAAAAAAAAGCAAAACTCTATACGAAATAAATAAGTAAGTAAATACTAAAAAATAAAGAGAGGATAAGTGATTTATTTTGCTCAAACTCAGACATCTGTTAGATGGGAAAACAGGAATTAAATGGTCTATCTGAATCTAAAGGAGCTCCAAAGAGTGCTGTCACCTTTGTGAAGATGATAGAGATTATTTATAATAATATGTTTCCATGAAAACTGGGGAAAGTATAATTTCAGTTGCTTTGCCACTGGCCAAAAAAGAAAGGGTTGTGCTGACAGAATGGGTAGGAGATCTGTGCAAAGTACAGTACAATAAGTCCAAATGAACATCATCAACAGGTTCTTAGAAACTGTGACTTTGTGTGAAACAAACTTTGACAAACCCAACTATACCACAGGTTAAATGATAAAAACTAGAATCGAGCTCCTACTGAATATTTCTGGCCACAAAAACATCTTCAAAGTTCTAAGTAAAAAGTCAATATACTTCTATTATTAAACAACAATTGTATTTATGCATTAATTTTCCAACCCACTTATTCAGTTCAAGGTTGTGGATGACTGCATCCTATCTTGGCAGCTCAGGGAACAAGGCAGGACCCAACCCCGGACAGGATGTCTTTCCCTCACAAGGTACACTCACACACATGCATTCACTCAGCTTGGGATAATTCAGACATGCCAACTACTGACATGCATGTCACTGAGATGTGGGAGAAAACCAGAGCACCCAGAGAAACTCCACATATACTTAGGAGAACATGCAAATTCCACATAGACAGCGGCCTGCACCCTGAATCAACTTCTTTCTCTTCATCAATGTCACAATGAGATAATATTGGGAAATAAAGTTATTTGAGGCAACTGTTGCATTTTTAAACACTTACTTATTATCAAGGACCATTCTAAGTGCATTAGAAATACCTAATTTAATCCTCATGAAAACCCAGTGAGAAAGGTACTATTGATATCCCCAGTTTGTAGAAAGGAAACTGACTTACAGAAAAGTAATATCACAAGCTAGACTAGAATCTGTAGACCTAACCACCAAGTTATGTACTTCAAGTCCTAAATTCTTAGCTAAATCTTGTTTCCTTCAACATGTGAGTGATCTATTTTCAAAACTTCCTTCTAAAACCTCATGCCCTTCCTTAAACCAGTGAAAGACAAGGTCTTTTAGAAGCTTAAAGAAGGTAGAAAACCACTTTCATACTGAACACCATTTGCTTAATAACGGTCTGAGATCTAGACTGAAGAGAAGTCTGCATCTGATTCTCAGGAAGGAGACTAAACAATAATCCTGCCCCAAAGCAGCTCAACCTGTGAAAACAAAGAATCTAGGTTCTCAAACTATAGTTTGTAGAATGTCAGAATCACTCAGAGAACTTGTTAAAATGCACATTTCTGAACCCCACACCAGAAGTTCTGATTCACTGCATCAGGTGGGGTCCACCAATCCACATTCTAACAAGGTTCTGGATGATGCTGAAGTTGTTGTAGGAGGATCTTGAGAACCACTTGCACAGAAAACCATCTTGGGAAGCCAGGCTCCAAGAGTATGAAAGGCACCAAAGCCTTGAAACTGTGAGCTCCCCCCATTGGGCATGCACCCCAATAACCTGGTTCCAGAGTAAGTGAATGACATGAAGTAACTGTGATTCTTAAAACTGCATGAACCAGGACTCAAAGTATTTGTTGATAAATAAAAATAGCTGATTTGTGGGTAGGTGGAAGTTTTGATTTTTTTTCTTTTTTGTTTGTGAGAGTTTTGTTTGGAAGAGATTCTAAATGCTATGCTATGTCATTTGGGTATTTTTAATCTGAAAAGAGAAAATATTATCTACCAAGTTCTAAATTATTGGAGTTATAATAATCCTCAAATCTCTTAGTTTACTTACAGATAAACAAAATTTCTGTTTTTCTGTTTGAATTATAAAAGAGGTTCCAAAACCTAGACTTAACTTAAATAACACTAGATCGCCCTCTGGTGGGAACTGAGTTCTTTTTTTTTTCCCCCCCTCGGCTGCAGGAGTGTTTCCCTTGTTAAATAGTTGAGATTTTCATTTTTAGAACCCTTTGAAGTTGGTGAATGTTTTGTATTTCGAGGGCAATATAAAGGAAAAAACTGAAGGAGCTTTATTTGAAAGAGTGCTATTATGAAATAGAATGAAGATAAATCTTATAGATCAAATACTAATCTAAATCAAAGTTGTTACTCTTCTAATTTCCACCCACTAGTTTTCAGCTCCATTAATAATTCTAGCCTGAATTTACTGTAATCACAGAAAGTTTTTATTTACTTTATATATCCTAAAGCACTTGAACAGTGTATTAGTATACAGAAGTAAGCATCTGGTAAACTCAGAGTTTTTTTATGTTAACCTTGAACTTATCTCAAGTTATGAACATTTTGATCTCACTTAATAATTCGCAGTTATCTTTTATATTTATATTTGACCCTATGCATGGATCTCTCCAGATCACAGCACATACCTAAATCAGACCTAGTTCAGAATAAGTAATTCAGTTCAGGGCATCTTTAAAATATTAAGTCCAAGAGGGAATCTGTAAAAGTGCATGGTTCCTATATTATTGCTTGCATCGTTGATGAATTACTATAACATGATATTGATAATTTTTTTACCGACCCTCAGTTCATCAGAAAAGCTGATGAAAGTTTTGACTGAATTGTATTTTTTAATATCACAGCTAAATTTTTAATATCATAGCTGAATATTTTATAATATGTCATTCCCTTTAGAATTCTAATAGTAGCAGCTAGTGTTTATTGAATACTGTGTTCTGTTGATAACTTTATATGGTAAGCACCCTTGCTGCTTCTGTGTTATATATCAGGCAACTAGATTTATGTTGTTAGAACATTCCTCCCAGATTATACAGCTGCTAAAGAGCAGAGCAGAGATTTAAACCCATGAATTCTTTTTTTAGCAGCTTCTTCCATGTCTACAATGCCATTCAGTTGCCAATAAAAACTCTGTGTTAGATAAAAATTCCTATTTAATATGATGAATTTTAATATGGGGATAATATGTAAGTTCCCCTAAGATGCACATTTAACCTAGAATTCATACGCAAACCTTCTAATTAGAAGTGGTCACTGTCCTTTTTCCAATTCTAGGTAATTTACCTATAACCTACCTAGAATTGTTTCTGAGGTTTTCCTGACTTTTCATCAATTGAATGAGTTTATAACCAAAAAAATTAATAAACCTACTACAAGGCTTCCATGGGATAGAGTTGGAATTTAGAGGGAAAAATGGTAGTGGGTAGTTGTTACCCATCTGATTTTACAGTCACTTATGATTTACAGCTGCTGTTGCAACCATCAGATCACATCTGACAATAGCTGTTGAATATGTATTGTATATCAGCCAGTAAACTGGACCCTGAATATAGTGTGCTTAACAAAATAACATGGCCTCTGTGGAGTGGAGAAGCTGGTGGAGAAGAGAGAGAATAAATACATAAAGCGATAATCACATGAATAATTCAAACTGTTATAATTATAACAAAATAATGGGGGAATCTGTCTCAAGAACAATGGTCAGAGGAGGCCTTTCACAGCCAGCAGAAGCATCACACATCTGTAAACCCAAGAATTCTTACTAACCTGTTCACCAATATGACAAATTACCTCTCATTCCTTGTTCATTTTTTAACTCTGTAATAGAATAACAGAAAAGAAGACCTGGGTACTCTTACTAAAAGATGCCCCTGGCACATCATTTACCACAATTGTCTTAAATTTCTGTCTCTAATAGACTCTTATCGCTATATCTCTATAGAAGAAGCAATATCTTCTCAATCCTTTATAATCCAGCCATCTATAACCTTGACCTGAGTCCCACTGTTAAATGCAATGAATTGCCCCATCTTTTATTGGAATAGAGGGAAATTTCAGTACACCAAGGGACAAAGAGAGGCTGAAGGGATTTTTTACTCTCCCTTACCCTTCTCCAAAAACATAGCAGCAACTATTATCCATATATACCTAATCTGTTCCTACCTCCCGACCTTAAGGTGAGTTTTCAGTTATTCAAATATTCCAGAACACCAAAACTGCTGAGTATACTTGACTCCTGGGAAAGATACAGAAGGGATGTCTGATACCTTTACAGCAAGGCTAGGTCACTATTCCAATGGAGAGAAATTTTCTAACATGCTCTTTCTTTCCTCACAGTAGGAAATGAGGCCAATGGTGGCATCTGGTTATAGATGTCTTAAAGGATCCTTGACAAAGAAAACAAGTATCTTCCTAAATCTTTTCCCTACCTTCTTATATTCAGGACCTGAAGCCTGTGAATTAAAATAACAATGGACCGATACAAATTTTACTAACGTTCTATTGAAAAATACCAGCAGAGTATATTCCTAGGAGTGGGATGGGAACACGAGGGACTGAGGTGATGGTGCACTGGTGAGATGGTGATGGGGAATACATGGGGATTACAATTAATGGCAAGTATATGTAAATTTTAAAATATTTTAATAAAAAAAAGAAGAAGAAAAAAAAAATACCAGCAGAAAAAGGAACTCTCCTACACTGCTGTTGAGAATGCAAACTGATCTAACCACAATGGGAGGCTGTATGGAGGTTCTTCAAACTACTAAAAATGGAGATACCATATAACCCAGCAATTCCACTCCTAGTAATCTACCCAAAGAACATAAAAATATTAATTCAAAAGGATACCTGCACCCCTATGTTTATTGCAGCACTATTTACAATAGATAAGATATGGAAACAACCCAAATGCCCAAAAAACAGATGATTGGATCAAGAATATGTGGTATATGTACACAATGGAATACTATTCAGTGTTCAAAAAAGATAAACTCATGGTATTACCAGCAATATTGATGGAGCTGGGAGGGATTATGCTCAGTGAAATAAGTCAGAAGGAAAAAGAAAAATGTCAGATGGTTTTACTTATAGGAGGGACATAAGGGAACCAAAAAAGGATCAGGAAAATAATAATAGTAAATAAAAAACAAAATTAGCAGGCAACTATAAATTAGAGACATTCTGCAGGGGAGGAGGAGGGAAAGGGATCAAAACAGGGGGCAGGAAGTACACAAGGAACTCACAGGTGAATTGGTGGTGGGAATTTTATAGGGACTACATCTAAGAGGAGAAATCAAACATTGTACAAAAACAAACAATGATATATATATTTATTTATGTTCATATGTTTATGTGCATAGGGGTTTCATAGAAAAGTGAAAACTGAAAAAAAAAAAGTGGCTAGGCTCAGGGGTTGTATCATTTTAACACAGGTCAATAAATTGTGGTGAAGCGACTAGACAAAGAATAGGGGGGTTGGATTTCAATGAGCAATAAATTGTGGGACAGGAAAGGTAAGTTACTTAGAATGGGTGGCATGTTACAAGGGGACAAGTGGTTCGGTTCACTTGGATATCAAATAAGGAGGAGGACATAAACCAGAACAATAAAAAATTATGTTGGGGCCTCCCTGGTGATGCAAGGTGTTAAGTGGTTAAGTCTCCGCACTATGAAGCTATCGGCAGCCATTGCAGCACAAAAATCAATCCCTGGCCCAGGAGCTGATCCAAGTGACACAGCAGACCTCTCCCGTCTCACCTGCAGGTCCCCTCAGCAGTGTTTCAATCTGCCTGTTCTGCTCACCATTCTGTCTATGGTGAATCTTCTCAACCCCACTCCCCAACCCCATACCTCTGGCCTACACCCCAGATCTTGTATGCATAAATAAATCTTTAAAAAATTGATGATGTTAAATGATGGAGTATAAGAATAAAGTAACCAGAACGGAGGCATCATGAGACTAGAACTCACACAAGGAGGTGGGGTAAGGGGGATAAACAGGACCATAAACCCAGCTATAGAAATCAAGATCCTAGGTGCCAATGCCAGTGCCTTATCACAAGGCATAAAACCCTAGCTGTAGGGAGTATTGGGACAACAGTGATGAGGCCTATGCTACTCGTATTGTCTGACAATCGTCTGGGTATGAAAGACACTCCTGAGATGTCAGGGTGCTCCACAAGCTGGCCCCTGCTGGATCTCCATTGTTTTGGCTGATGTTAATGTCACCATTTTGTAAAAGGCATGCTGCGTGCTAACGGAAAATTACCCACAAGGTGTGGTTGTAAGATCGGCTGTTTTGTTAAACAAAATAATTAGCTGCTATGCATTTTGATGATGAATTACTGATTGGCAAATAATGTAACACAAATTTCTCTAAAATCAAAAGGACCACCGATACCAAAAAACTAAATAGTAAAAGTTGTAACCGGAATGTGGTCGTTCAATAATAATAACTCAAAAGTTAGTTATTAAGTAGTTTCCCAAACTTGAACATCTACTTTGGGGAACTAGCCCCGGACTGAGAAATGACCTCTGTAGCTTGGCCCATTATGAAAGGCTCTGTGTTTCCTAGGTGATGCATAAGTCACAATAGCCCTTCCTATCTTCCTCCCTCCCTTTTGTCTTTGTTCTGCTTAAATTGTGATTGAAAGTTTTAGGTTCAGGCTATAGTGAGCTTAGTAGTTACTTTTAAAAGATCATATGGGGTTTGGATATAATTTAGGTTTTTAGTATTTCCCTTTTATTGGGGACCTGTAGTTTTAAGCATTAACACTAATTTAATCTTCGGCCTTGTGACTAGTAGTTTATCCTCTACTCAAAGTAAAAACAAAATCATTAGGTTGTGATTGTGCAAAGTTGCTGTGCCCACTTTAACATTAATAAATAACTTGTGTAACCACTACAATCAAAAATACTGATGGGAATATATTTTTTTGCACGAAGATTTCACTTTGTAATAGTATGTCATTAATCTTAGCTGGAGATCATAAGACCCCAAATTATTTTTAAGAAAAATTGTAATGATTGTTATTTTCCTGCCTATACACATACTGATGTAAACCCACCGCTTGCTTGTAATGTATAAAATAAAGACCTGCTGAGTCTGTCAGTAGGAGATACCTACACCTTGAGTGTCTATGTGTTCTCACTCCCTCTTCCCCTACATTCCTCCCCTCATGAAATCTGCCTATGTCCTCTCCTGTGAGGACCCTGGCTAGACTCCCGCACAACAGACCTGAGGGTAAAGATACAGAGATTTCCCACAGTGAGCTCTCTGGTGTCCTTCTGGATTTGCATATGTAGGGTCAGAGAACTATCAGGTCTTTCCATCCTCCCACCACTGGTATAATGATGGACACCTGAGGTGCTGCACACGTGCCTAGGAGGGCATGCGCAAGTGAGCATACCTGAGTTTGGACATGGGCATATAGAGGCAGCATCATGAGGACGCCAGCAGCAGTGAGAGCAGCAGAACAAGACGAGAGCAGCAGAACAAGACGAGAGCAGCAGAACAAGACGAGAGCAGCAGAACAAGACGAGAGGGTGCGATGCACTGGGGGGCCAGGAGGTCGGCACCCATGCCTGCCATGTACCTGATGTCACCTCTGTAATAAAAGCATAAAAGCCACCGAGGGCTCTAAGACTCCTTCCTTTACCCTCCTCCCCTGTCTGCTAGAACCATCCAGAACCTGCCATGTGCTGCCTTCCTGCCACTACAGCATAGTTATCCAAAACTGGCAATAATCTAAGCACTCACAAAGATAAGCCCCTCCCTACCAAAAGAGGATAAAACTGAACATTGCCCCCCACAATGGAGCAACAATCCTCTGCAAAGCCACCTGTGACTATGCAGGTGCTTCTTTTCTCCAACCCTCTCCTCTACAGGGCAGCAGCTTCCTGCCTGCCCATGACCTGTAACCTGCCAGGGCTTCCCTGCACTGACCTCCCTCAGTGGAGGCAGCTCTCCTCAAGGCTGCCACCCTGCAACCATGCAGACCTGTCTCAGCAAACCTGTCCCTTTCGGGGCAGCTTTTTCTGCCCACCTGTGTCTATGCAAGTGTCCTTTACTCTTCTGTCCCTTTCTCTAATAAATCTGCTCTTTAAATACAATTTATATCTCTGCCTCATGGAGGAATTCACCTGTGAATTCACTCACTATGTGCAGCTGAATGGGAAGCTCTGGTGAAACCCTTCCAAGGGTGAACCCAAGGACCCCTCACTCCAAACCCCCTGACTCCAAAAAATGCTATCATCTGGCCCAATGTGCATGGATTTTTCATGGCATCAGTAAGACTTCCCCAGTTTCTCTATTTTCATGCACTTACAAGCTCTCTTCCTCTGAGAGGAGGTGACATTCGGCGACTGTCCTGCACAGACTGAGGGACCGTAGGGTAAATGAAAAAGTTATCAGGATTTTCTGCCCTCCGTCATTGGTTTGATGGATACCTGAGGTCCTGCACGCTTGCCTAAGTGGGCAAGCGCAAGTGGGCACACCTGGGCTGAGACACGGGTGTATGAGGGCGGCATCATGAGGACGTCAGATGAGACCAAAAACAAAGCAAAGCAGAGAAGCAGAGACAAGAGGGTAGAGAGGCCAGAGTGAAGATATGCCAGAGGCTAGGAGGCCTGCCAGCCTCCTGGCCCCCGGTCCCCCTGCCTGCCATGTACCTGGTCGCCTCTAATAATAAAAGCCTGAAAAAAACCACTGAGGGCTCCTGGACTCTTCCTTTACACAGCTGCCGGAATCATGGGGAACCTGCTCGGTGCCTTGCTGGCACCACAGGGGCCCAGGCCAAGGCTACTCTTTGGAGGGTCCTAAAATGTGGGAAGTGGTCTTCCAGTTGCCCTTGGCCCTACCAGGTGAACTTCTCATGCCTCTCTCTCTCTTTGCCTCACTACCTTGCTGATCATCTCAGCTGAGCTGCCGTTCCCTCTCTACTTCAGGAAAAGAGCTTGCTCCTGAATTCTGTTTTCAAACCAGGTCTTGTTCTTGCTGCTAAAAATAGTGGACATGGGTCAGCCATGTGAGAGCCACTAGGGGCAACTGCTAATTTCTAGAAGGCTCCCATGACAGGATAAGTTGGCATGCACCCCAGGTTAGCTTTAGTCCCACCAACTGCAAGACAAAGGGTGCAGCAAGACAGGAACTCATACTAAGCATTCCACATGCCCCACCCATGGCTAACCACCTCTTAGGAAGTGAAAAATGAGACCGGGACCTGTGTAGCGGCAGGAAGGTGTAGAGCGAGTTCGGGATGGTTCTGGGCAGGCAGGTCAAGGAAGGAGAGTCTTGGAGCCCTCAGTGGCTTTTCATGATTTTATTGGTAGAGGTGGCCAGATACATGGCAGGCATGAGTGCTGGGGGGCCCGGAGTCTGGCAGGCCTCCCAGCCCCCGGCGCATCTCACCCTCTCGGCTGCTTTCTACTGCTGCTTCTCGTCAGTACTGTCGGTCCTATTGGTCCTGTCAGTCCTACCGTCCTCATGACGCTGCCCATTTAAGCCCGTGTCCAACTCAGGTGCGCCCACTTGCGCATGCCCACCCTGGAATGCTCGCAGCACCGCAGGTGTCCATCATCCCAGTGGTGGGAGGGTGAAAAGACCTGATAGTTCTCTGACCCTACAACCTGCTTATTACAACATCTTATCTACAGCTCTTTCCTAACTCAAACTACAACCTTTCATTTCTTGTTGTTGTTTTTCCCACAATTCACTGCAAGTTGCAGTAACCCATCTTGACTCCCTACCAGTCAGGCCACTCTGAGTTCTCTCACACTCACTCTATCCTTTAAGTGCCTTCCTACACCACCAGTGCTTTTGAAACAGGGGGGCGGGGGAGGAGGCTGCTCTGACTGAGATCAGAGGTCAGAGGCCCCAAAAAGTCCTTAAAGGCCAAAAGGCCACAAACCAGAATGAAGGGCTGTAGCAACAGGGGCTATAGCCTATCAGAGGACAGTGCCCGATACACGTCACTGTCTGTGGGTTCTCACCCACGCGCACAATTGCAAGAGACCTCAGGCTACAGGAATAAGAGTCATGGGGTTTATTTACAAACTGGGGGAAACGAGGGCGCTTACGTATCCACAAGAGGCTGGCTGCTTCATCCAGACAGCATCGGCATTGGCAGTCACTGGTCGCCAGTTCTAGGCAGCACTGTACGGGCCTGCAGAGGTGGTGTTCCAATGAAAACCCAGTGTTACAGCTCTTGTGAGTTGTTGGTTTATGTCACCAACAGACAGCTCTTTGAGACACCAGGCCCAGGGCCTTTGGTTCTCCTTCCAGTCAGTGTCACAGCCAGGACCGAGTCCCAGTCTCTCTCCTCAGAGGGCAGCGGCTAGAGGCTTCCCTCCTTCCTTCGAAGGCTGGAATCGTCTTCTCCTCTTCCTCTGCAGGAGCTCTTCTTCCTCTGCTGCTGCTTCTCTGTCTGCTCCTCCAGGTCGCTCCAAATCCCGTCAGCTCTTTCTCCAAAATGTCTCCCAACAAACTCCTCTCCAAACTCCCTTCCACCAGGCCTTATATTCACTTCTTCTGGTGCCCCCCCACACACAGTCTGATTGGTCCATTTTCCCTGCACCTGATTGGTTTATTTTGCCTGCACCTGATTGGTCCATTTTGGCCTGTTCCAGAATTCAGGAGGTGTAATTTACAAGACGGGCTCTGCTATCACTAACTTGTGCTGATAGGTGGAGTCCTAGTGTCAATCAACCCAAGGCTCACACCCGATTGGTCCATTCCACGATCCAGGCAGCACACTGCTACATAAAAGGTTTTTGAGGAAGGCCTGCCACACTAACTTCAGGGGAGCCAGAGACCACTCCTCCTGCTGGCTGCAGCAGCCCGGTAACACTTTGAAAGTCTCCTTCCCTTGCTATGGGGATCAGACTTCCTTTCCTTGGTTAATAAGTGGGCCAAAGCGTTTAATTCAAGGTTCAACTCTAAATGTCTTGTTATATATGCCTTAACTTTAAGACTAGGGAGGGATTAACACAACTCCAGTCAGTTAAATGCCAAATGGTCTCCATGCCAACTGGGATTAAGATCAGCCATACCTGGACCAAATGCATGCTATCTTTTAAAAAAAATCAAGATAGTAGGGAAAGGAATCATCAGTCGGCTGTTCCCACTTTAGTCTTCGTGGCTTGCTGCTAGCTTACCCTTAGTTATTCTTATGGTGGAATGGGATACCCAGAGAAGCTATGTATATAAATGATACTCACTTTCAAGCATTACACCTGGGACCCAAAATATTCTGGTAGGACATGAAGCTTATGGAACATTTTCCCATTGCAGGAGGAGGGGCCATAAAGCTAAACAAGGCTCAGCAGCTGAAAGACTAGTTAAAGCTCTAAAGTTCTGAATCCTCCTCCCACCTGGACACATGCCACTTAAAGATCCCAGATTCTGAGACAGCCTTCCCTTCCACCCAGAGAAGAGAGAATGGCAGGGGCAGATAGTAAACTCTCCCAGGCCCAGGAGAGTTCCTCCTTAACATGGTGTAGGGTCAGAGAAAAGTTATCAGGCTTTTCCACCTTCCTGTCACTGGGAGCTTTAGTCTCACCAGCTGGACACCTGAGGTCCTGCACGCATGCCTACGTGGGCATGTGCAAGTGGGCGCACCTAGGCTTAGACGTGGGCGTATAAGGGTGACTTCACGAGGACACCAGTAGCAGAACAAGAGCAGAAGAGTAGGGGGGAGACAAGCAGCAGAAGAGGCAGAAACGAGAAGCTAGAGTCCAGAGAGTGAAGATGTGTGTAGCGGCAGGATGGAGGCGCTGGAGGCAGGTTCGGGATGGTTCTGTGCAGACGGGTCAGGGAAGGAGAGTCTTAGAGCCCTCGGTGGCTTTTTATGCTTTATTTAGTAGAGGTGGCCAGGTACATGGCAGGCAGGGGTGCCGGGGGGCTGGGAGGCTGGCAGGCCTCTCAGCCCCCAGCACATCTCACCCTCTCGGCTGCTTTCTTCTCTCTCTGCTACTGCTGCTGCTTGTCAGTACTGTCCGTTGGTTCTCACAGTTCTGTCTGTTGGTCCTAACAGTTCTGGTGTCCTCATGACGCCGTCCACTTATGCACATGTCCCAACACAGGTGTGCCCACTTGCGCATGCCCACCCTGGAATGCTCGCAGCACCACAGGTGTCCATCATCAGTGGTGGGAGGGTGGAAATACCTGATCAGCCTTTACCCTACAATGTGCCAGTGGCTAGGAGGCCTGCCAGCCTCCTGCCCACCCCCCCCGCACCCCATCCTCCTGCCTGTCATGTACCTGGTCACCTCTGATAATAAAAGCATAAAAAGTCACTGAGGGCTCCAGGACGCCTCCTTTACCCTGTCTGCCAGAATCATCGAGAACTTGCTCTGTGCCCTTCCTGGCACCACACATGGGGATGCCCACAAAAACAGGAGCACCCTCTGGGAGTATGCCCATGGTTGCCCCAACTCCTTGGGGAGTTGCTCCTTAACATGGGGACACCCACTAAAGAGAAGTACACTCTCAGAGGGGGTACACCTGTGGTTGCCCCTACTAACCTGTCTATGACAGGTTTAACCTCTCTTTCAGGTTCTCATCCATGATGGGGTCTGCTCCCTTCATTCTCACGGCCTCTCCTCTCAGCTCTTTCTTAGAAACAAATTGGGCTTCTCTGATTTAAGACCTTGACTCACTATTATAAATTCAGCCTGACATCCTTACATATTAACCCACAAGACATAAAAACAACATTAAACCACCTTTGCTTTGGTCAACACAAGAAGCAAAAATGCTGGAAAATAAAATGGGGACCACCACTCAGCCATTGAGGGCTGGGACCAGGTTTCTCCTTTCCATCTTAATATCTCCTTTGGTCTGTCCCATAGGTAGAAATTTCTATTTTTGCAGTGTCTTCCACATTTAAGGTCTATTTGACTTGTGTAAGAAAAAAACATGTTACTTTAGTCTTTAACAGGCTTTGTAAGGTACTTTATTGGTTGAAAGACAAGATAATAGATCTTAATCTATTGCCTCTCTCATCCTCATGGTCTGCAAACAAGGTGTTCTTGTGTCTTAAGGGGATAGGTTCCCTGCTTGGTTTGAACAAAAATTTGAAAAAAATCCTAGGTTATCTCTGCTTATCTTTAAAACTGTTGTGGACTTCAGTTCTAGGTCTTCCGCAATGCTTATAATTGGATGCTTATTCTATCTAAGAATTTTAACTATCTCACTGGAAACCTTGAGGTCTATCAAAAAGTGTATCTAAAACAGCCAAGTGTGTATCAAGTTTGTTATAAATTCTGTTTACAACTTTTATAAAGCCAAAGTGTGTTTCATCAAAAGGAGTTACTAAGTAACTAAAATTTACTGGCATCTCACCTAAAAGAAAATTAAAGAATGTGTTTAAGTTGTCTAGTTTAAAGAGATAATAGTTTAACAGCTATTAAAATGTCTTACAATCTAGAGATTTAAAACTGGTATGAAATAACTCCAAGTGCAAGTTAAGTGTGGTGTGTGTTTAAAAAGGGAAAGAATGTACTGGAAATAGATATTTTGACGGTCCTGAAAATAATTTAAAGTAAGATGGTTATTTTTGAAATTGTATTAAGAAAGCAAAAGAAAGTGTTGAAAGTCTAGGAGAAATTTCGTGTGCTCAAATGACTTGCTATAAAAATATTTTAGTTAACTTAAGTGTAAATAGTGTACCTATGTAACGAACCTTTACTCCTTTCTGCATATAAAAATTAAGGTATTCTAAAACTGCTTTCACTATCTTCCTGTAACAAGTTGAAGACTGTTTGGTATTTTATTTAAGATTTTATTTATGCATACAAGAACTGGGGTACAGGCCAGAGCTGTGGGGGGTGAAAGGACTCATCAGAGACAAAGTGGGGAGAAGAACAGATAGATTGACTGAAATACACTGCTGAAGGGAGCAGAGGGCAGAGCAGGAGAGGTCTGCTGCGCCATGTGGGTCAGCTCCCTGGCCGGGGATCGAACTCGTGCTGCAGTGGCTGTGGGTGCTTCATAGTGTAATGCTTAACTCCATGCACCACCAGGGAGGCCCTGAAGACTGTTTAAGTTATCTAAAAATCTTGGCGCTCTTTTACCCTCAGGTTACCTAAAAAAAATCTTATCACATCAGCATCACCGAGCCTTGTTAAAAAAAAAATCTTTGTCACTCTGAGTAATTAAGTGTTGTGTAAAGATCTGTAAGTTTGTTAATTGTATGACAATTTCATTCTAAAAATAGTACTAAAATTTTGTTACAGGGCAGGGAGAGGAGTACCCCTGAACTCCCAAACCTGCCCACTCTAAACGGGTTTGCCATCCACCACATCAAGATGAACATTTAAGACCTTCAATGGAAAGAAACTTTAATACAATTAGTCAACCATACAGAAAAAACGAAGAATATAGTTACTAAATTAAGCACACAAAGTTACCCATCCCCTCATGGGTAAAAGTCCAGTCAAACAGGATTGGCCCAAAACAAGGCCCAAAAATCCTGCCACAGGTCTAAAGCACCCTCTGGCTGGGACCCATAGAAAGGGGTCAGAAAGAGTCAGACAAGTCTAGGAGGAAAAGAACAAAATCAAAATCAAGATAAAACCTGCCATTGTTAACCTCTCCATGGGTCTCTCACTAGCATCTGTTCCAACCAGTCCAGGACCAAGAAGCAAATGCAGTTTCTCACCATGTCTCTCTGTTCCCTTTGCCTCCTCCAGGTCTCCTTCTTGCTCACCACCCTGTTTCCTTCCTTCTCCAGTCTACTCTCTAGTTTCTCCCTGCTCAGCTCCACGCTCCTTAGCATAGGGTAGGAAACCTGGAACTTCCCCTTTTCCTGGGGACCACCCTGTTACACTTTCAGGTCTATTTTTTTGCTCCTTATTGTAAGTGTCAATTTAAATATATTCATACCCCATAGGTAACTTTGTCATCAACATAAGTATCAACAGATATGTTCTCAGGTATGCAATACTTCCTAACCCTAATATATTCTGGTACAAAATCATTGCGCAAATCTGACTATTCTAAAATATATATGTTACAATATTAACACACTTGCCTACTAATACTCAGGGTTTAAAACACCCTTTAAGTTTTTCTGCTACTTGCAGAGATTATTACACCAATGACAAATCACATTTATTATAAGTAAACTGCAACATTTACTTTTCTCTCTCACTTCACATGAAACTTGTGAGTGCTGGCACTTCCTGGCAATATTTGTTTGCACAAAACCAGTAAGATTCCTTTTTCCTCTACAATACAGTGACTAAGGTGTTGACTGGGAACCACAGTACTTTCAGGAGTCCTCAGATTGCAGTCTTCAAAGAAACAGCCTGATGCCCTGCTCTCAGGGTTCTCAGTCTACCAGGAAGAGGAAGTCAGTGTCACTCTCTTAGGAGACCAGGAGACTTCAGGATAGGACTAGTACATTTTATATCTATTTTATATAAGTTTGCTTCTAACAGACTCCAATCTCCTGCAGACTTCCCTTTACATAACTGGTACTTCTAGAATACTTGGAATTGCCATCATCCTGGAGCCCAAAAGGGATCCTATACTTTCTTTCTTAATACCTGCTCTGCCTCAGAATTGGACAACAAAAAACTTTGGATTCACCATACTCAGGTGAAACCTTAACATAAAAAAGTGAATTGCAGCTCCTCACTCTAACTTAACTCTAAAGCTCACCCAACTTTCATGACACTTTGTGTCCCTAACAAAACTAAAAACAAGTAGTTTTTTGCCACTGTACACACACAGCAAGCCAAACTCCCCCCTGAGTGTGCAGCTGTGTGCCTTACTCTAGCACTTCAGGGCTCCTCTGGTGGGTGCTGCCCTTACAAGGGACACATAACAGCTCCTTTTCTAGGAGCAAATATCCCATCAACAGTCTTTTTAGTCCAACAACACTGCAGAAATGGATTGTCTTCCCTGATAAATTTTTTTTCACTTTTTTTTTATTAAAATATTTTAAAATTTACATATACTTGCCATTAATTGTAATCCCCATGTATTCCCCATCACCATCTCACCAGTG